>JACXSJ010000803.1:11105-81662 GCA_014851325.1 Pentalonia nigronervosa | reverse complement strand
CTTAATGTATAACCCACTTGATTAATGAGGCCTTTATACAATGTCAATAAAACAACGGAAAATAAATTGTAACAGAAAATTATAATTCAATCGTCGGTATTGTAAACTGTATAGTTGTTGTTATATCATTATAATGCGAACGTCGTCGTTATTTCGATCAACACAAAAACACCAAGAGATTTAATATGTATTACCTACGCGGTTTTCATCTTAAGATTTATGTGAGACCAATATTATAATAATTATCCTCGTACGGTGCTATACAAGTCGTACTATTCGACGTGCGTGCGTTGTGTAACTATAATAATATAACAATAAACATAATAATAATAATATTATATGGTAGGTACTGTATTATTATGGTAAAACACCGATCTCTTTGGTTCATTAAAAAGAACTTATGGAGGTGACCTTACCGAAGCGATACAATATCATAAAATATACATTATCTCTTCAGCTAACTATAACAACTGCTTAAATTAATCTAGACATGTTTATTGGAATCTAATTAAGAAATACATTAAATTTAAATAATATATATTAAATATTCTATGTGAACGGTGTTTGATGAATCAACGACGACAACCATATTGTAAAATCGTGTATATATTATTATTGAAACATTTCAATGTCGACTGCTGTTAATAATTATATCCGCTTTAATTTTTTCGTACAATCGTGCATTACTTTATCGACATAATTATATTATTCAATAGTATGAATAACTACAATAATAATAATAATAATAATAGAACGTTATTATATAGTGTTGTATGAAACTTGAAATCATTATAAAAATAATATTCATGAATACTTCAGAGTTTATTGAATTTTTATTAATAATTATGTTTGTCTCACTGTTGTAATAATCAACATCGAAGAATAATTGATTTAAGCTAAATATTAGTATTTAGAAAACATTTTAGATCATATTATACAAACAGTAATAATTATTGACAAGCACGTTTTAGTTTTTTATTTGAACTTAATGTGCAGGTACCTAGGTATATTAACAATATATATCTCTACACTGGAGAGTATAAATTAGGTAATGTAATTCGTGGTTCTGGTATGAAAAGGTTCTAAACTGCCTTTTTTTTATAAGTCACTTTTAACAGAAATGGTTTAAGTGTGTGAAGACGCATCTCTTAAACTAACATTCATATACCGACTTAAACGATCATTATTGATGACTTTTATAAAAGTAAAATTTCTAAATAGTCTAAAATTAAATAACAAACACAATTTAAAATGCTCTGTTAATGGAACTAAATTATTAACAAAAGATTAGAATCAAAAGGTTTTAGGTGGATAAATCACTACCAAAAGTACAATATTGTTGATAATATTATGGCAACGCAAAATTTAATTATATTATAGTTTTATTTATATCACGGATACAAGCACAGAGTGACTTTTAACGACTTAAATAAAATTTGTTGTCATTAGATCACGCGGCATTCCATCATATGCAAATTGTTTCTGTTTCGTGTAAAGAGTTATGACTAATCAATGTTTATTGTAATTTTCGAAGTTTTAACAATCATAATTGTTTTGTAAAAAAAATAATAAATTGAAAAATAAATATTTAAGTAGATTTACATAAATTGAAATTATTAAATAATTTTATTTTAGAAGTTTGGCAGTGATGAGAAAACAAGAATTTAGCTAACAATAAAAAGTAATAAATTCGAATAAAAAATGTCTAATTAAATACTTTTTTTTTTTATTTTAAGATTAAAAGGTTCTAATTTTAGAATTTTTTCATTATTAAACAATTTATAATTTATATTTTATTGATTTTTTTACTAATTGATACGGGAAATTTTAACTATTGTTTTTCTGAATTAAACTTATACACAAATTGCTTTGTGTTTTAAAACTCCGAGTATGAAAAGGAGGTATATTGTTCGAGGAGTAAAATATTTGAACCTTAAAATTGTTGTCCCGGACAATTTCATAAAAACGATTTAAAAACATTTCATTCTAGACCCACGGACTATAATAAAATATTCTAGTATATTCGATACAAATCGAACTCAATAATGAACTATAATAATTATAAACGACGTTTGCAGCATTGCGCGCGTTGGAATGTTTTCGCGTGCCATCACACGCAAACTGTATATTTTGTTTCGTTAAGAAATTGTAAAAAAAAAATAATAATAATAATAAAAAAAAAAAAGTAGTCTATGAAGCACTGCGATGAAGTATAATCATAATAATGTAACGACTATAATTCATCAAATGTTTATACCTTACCTATACCTATGTATATGTAATAACGGCAGCGCCGGGTTGATTGGAAGCCATGGAAGTTATAATTTTTTAACCGAATAGGCTACAGTCATACGCGTTTCTCTCGACTCGTGCCGTGGACTTCCGAGAACAAGACGTTTGCGACGAGCCAATAATATTTATATATAATAAAATATACAATATAATATCGTTTAATGGTTTGCCCTTTGCCATGTGGTATAGGTATTGTCGCAGTCCGGTCACGAACGCGTTCGGCCGACTGCGGCGGATACGGGCAACATCGACTACAACAATAATTATTGTTACTTTTCTTTTGAGATCCGTACGGACTGCTATATTATTATTATTATTGTTATTATCATCATATTACATTAATACGAAGCACGCGTCTGGGACGCTCATTCGGATCGCTGTTTAATGATATACGTGTAGCACACGGGCACTCGTGAACAATTTCAGAATGGGACTTATATCGCGTATCGGTAAGTTTGAATTACTACAGTAGCTCATTGTCGTGTCCGCAATCCGCCGCAGGAGGATTACCTACGTAGCTGACAAGTTTCACTTAAGGTGACCGGCTTGTTAGACACTCAGAACACAGACTTCGACTTTACGCTTTTTTACATTAAAAAAAAAGAACCGGACATGCGTCTTTACACCAAAGCACTGAGTCCGCCGTAGTGAATGGGACGTATCGCGTATCGGTAAAACACGATTGAGCATAACACAGTTTATATTTTTACGTATTACTACACCAGCTATTATGATATCAAACTTATACACGAGCAACGAGCGGCGATTCGAGCCCAGCTTCGTCGACATATCTTGTTCTTCGTTAAACTTGATGGTTTATTTAGTTTTCTAACCGTTAAACCGCCAGATTGACAACCAAGGAACACTCTTTATTAAATTTGAATAATTTGTTACCATCGTGGATTATGCTATCAGGCACTTGTTTTCATGTGCATATTATAACTTTATCAATGTCATCGCCTCGCACACCACCCTATTTATTAGGTTTCCTATCCGACGCATCGAGTATCAATCAGGTCGTCAGAATATATATACATTTTAACAATCAAGAACTTGAATAATAAATATCGAATATAATTTATTTTGTGGTAGCGAAAAGATAGCCTTGCAACCTACGCCTATGTATTTGTGTATAATAATATTACGCGTGTCTACGCGGACACTAAGTGTTATTCGCAAACGATTAAGTGTTATTTTTAAGCGGACAAATTATTGCAAAGAGGGGAGGGGAAAAATCTTTAGATCTGGACTATTCTGAAGCGACAGAGGAGATCTTACGACTGTCGATTTGTGTGGGTGTATAATATAATATCTGCCATATTGCCTCTTATACCAATGATGGATAGTTGTGATTCTGTGAAAATATAGACAGTGACTTTTTTTTAATTGATGTATTTTTATAAATAATATTTTGCAGAAAATTACTTTACTATGTACCCAACAAAGTTCATTGTACTTTTGATTTGTTTATAATACTCAGAATTAAAATGTTTGCTCTCGTGTTTCTCAATAACCAAAATCAGATGAATACTCAATTTATACAGCTATACTATATGACGTGTAAACACGTTAACACATTAATTTTTTATACAACGACGTCCGGTATCTCACAATGAAGTATCTCAACTATATACTGTTTAACGGTTTTATAAATATCGTTTTAAACTGTTATTTCTCCTCGACGGGTCCTTTTTTTCACTGATGGCCAAAAATATTCTATACTACATCGAGAATTGTCTTGTTGTTCAAAAATTTCCAGATAAATGTACAAATCGATGTAATATTGTCGGATTACCTCTGAACGTATAAAACTAAAATTATATAGTTTCATCGGACACTTGATTGGTTTATTGGCGTACGATTATTATCTAAATGGGTTGGCCCTAGACCGCGTATCCTAAGTAAAAAACTGTTGATTCGTAAATAAATCGGTTAAGAACCTTGGTTTTAATCGGTGGCACTCCAGAAAGCTATTTGTGTCTTGTTGCTTTGTATAACGTGTTATTCCGTTCCATTTTTTTAATATGATGATTTGTTCTACTAGAATAATTAGGTCTGACATTTAAAGAACAATTAACTGAGTCCAGAATAGATTTTTCAGCTTTAATTATCCCAGGAATAATTATATCCGATAATAATCAGGTCTAAGAACCATCTAACCTAACCTATACCTAGCCTTTCCCCAAGAATATATCACCAGACAATAAGAGACAGTCACCACCCGCTTTAGGATAGATCATACCCAAATCACTCATCACCAACATCTCATAAAACGAGAAGAACCTCCAATCTGCTCCAACTACGACAACCCATAATATACTAACCATCAAACACATCTTCACGGAATGTCGGTATTTCGAAAAGGAAAAGAGAGAATCGTTTCGGTCATATCACTTTTCCGAGATCTTAAATCCTGGGCATATGCTACTTTAGAGCCACACTGGATTTTTTACTCGACTCAAAACTGCTCTACAAAATCTAAACACTATATTATTTTAACACTACTCAATAATTTATTTTATATGTATTCGAATAAAACATACAACTCGTGTAAATAACCTTTTGTAAATACTATGACTATTAATGCTTGTCCAATAATACTATTGATATAGCGGACTTTAAAAAAAAAAATTAATAAATAATCGGGTCATTTCTATTCACTGTAAACGACGATTTCCGCAATACGCTTAAAATAATAATAATAACAATAATAATAATATCGGTGATTCCTATGCGATCCGTCCACATACCTTTTTTTACGCATAATATTATTATATTATTAATTGTGAACGCGGACCTATCCACCGGGGACGTGATGTCGCCCTGTCTTGGCATGGATACACAATTAATAACGCGCAAAAAAAATTCAAAAACTCACAAATAAACCAGAGAGGTATCGCGTGTATAATTTAGGCATACGCCGTAGTAACGAATGCCAATGATGCGTAAAAATCAAACGTGCTTTCGACATTATAACAGTATAATAATAATATTATAAATTATATTGATATTCATACACTCGTCGCGGAGTGTTAATTATCACGGTGACCGCACAGCAGATTGATATTCCAAAATCGACTTCAATTTTTAACTTGTTTTCACCTTCTCTCTTCCAATATATCAATGGAACACAAAATACGTTAAATTGTATATTATATACGTGTGTAATAATAATGATAATGAATAATAATAATAATAATATAAATATTATAACAGAGAATGTCATTTTATTAATCTTCACGTGGATTTTTATTTGGTTTATTTCGAGTTATAAACACCAAACGGCTTTTAGTTACCTATAAATTGTATAATATGTAGTGTTAGGACTCATCTAGATAAATTTATCTAGATAATTATTTTTTTCTCATATAGATAAATAATTACAAGTTATTTTGATATTTATTTTAGCTGATTATTTCATGTATTTAGATAAATGCACAAGATACATTTTTTTGTAAACATTTTTCAGAACTGTCTCAAAATTTCTGAATTTTATTTTCTTTGCCTCAGGCGCATCTTGTATTTAACATAACACAATTATAACATAGCATATTATGCCCGTAATAAATATTATTTCTTATAATATTATTGTCTTAGTTATTCCTAATTACATAGATTTTTGAAGTTAATGTTCAGTGAAAAACAACTATATATACAGACACAATGTACATTAAGGTTAATTTTTTTGTAATCGTTAAATTTAAATTTATTTTTATATATTTAATTAATAATCATCTGTAATTTATATGGATAAAATATTTTTATATATTATCTTTTGGGAAGATTAATTTGATTTGATTATCTTTTATCTGTAACTTAGATAAAATAAAGTGTAATTATCTTTACCTTTATTCAGATGATTTTTTTGTTATCTTGTTCTAACACTGATAATATGTGTGTACATAACAAAACAGAGACTAGGCGGTTCTTAAACCTGATTATTAATATCATAATAATATTATACAAACGTTATTGCCACGCGGACCGATACGAGCTCAGACCTCCCATTGCACATTATATTCTTCTGAGACGCATATTATGTGCAAAAATTACAGACTAAATTATTTCGCGGAATATCAACAATTTTTGAATGACACGAACGACAAATGTGAACAGTACGTGGACACCACGTACGAATAATTACTACTGGTCGAACAATTTTTTTCCGTGCCCTTATATTATATAATATGTCGTGTAAATTACTATCTGGACGATTACTTTAACAGCTCGTGGAATCAGTACCGTGGACATTTTTAATTGTTAAAACCAAAATAATTCGATAGTACTATTATTTATAAAATTTTAAATTCAAAGTTTTTGATAAATCCGTATTTGTTAATATTGTGAACTAAATTTAAAATTTGGTAAATGTACCATTTTTAAAAACTAAACATATTTTAAATGTAAAAACGTAAACTGAATAATTAAAAAAAAAATTGGAGAACAAAGAGTACCACCTCTTTATGGTGTTCTATGGAAAGCGCTTTAATGATTTTCAAATAATAATTGTTGTACTACAAAATTGAGCTATGCCCGTTTTCATATTTTAGTTAAGAGTTATCGAGAACTAAAAGATCTAAATCAACAAAATTTACAAATGAAATATTTAATAGCTGTGATCTAAAAAGAATCTTTTATTTAGATCACAGCCTTAAAAAACAAATTTAAAATTGTGTTGATTTAGAATTATTTGGTTCTCGGTAACTCTATAAATTGATTTTAAATGGTTGTTAGTGAGCTTTAATAATTATAGAGCATTGATAACTAAACTTTATAAGTGGATATAAAAAGGTTAGGTTGAGATATCATATTCCAAAGCACGATATTTTTCTTAATATTTGGATACATATAAATCAAATTTTAGACGATTAGTTTATGCAAGTTATAAATATTTAAATTTTAGATGAGCGAAGTAATGGACCAAAATATTACGGGGTAACCGTGTTTTCCTTTCGAATATGAAATCAAAACTGTATGTTGTCATTCAAAAAAGTAAAATATTTAAAAAATTATAAGGATAAAAAATATGTTGTTTTGTAACGACTTGATACCATGTAAAAAAAATATTTTTCAATATAATGAGTATTTCCCGTTAAATGAATCACCAAGTAGAGTATATAAAATATAAAAATATATGTTTACCATTTTTAAAAACTCAACTTTAAGCATAAAAAAAATTAAAAAAATATATAAATGCAAAATGTATATTATGTAAATTATTGCTAATATTTCATTTCCAAAAACAAAATTTCAAAAAAAAATTTAATAAAATTTAGTGAATATTTAACGTAGTAAGTTAAAAGGGCCATCGCACAAATTACATACCTACTTATGTATTCTTGTATTTGATGTAATATAATTATTTTGTACTCGTTTCTGCTACGGCAATAACATTTTTCGTGCACGCAAAAACTGATCTCTATCGATACCGACAACGGCATGGCCTAATCACAGTCTCTTAATATTTCAGTTTTTACTGCACTCCACTCCATTTAATTACGTGAGCACATAAAATGCACGACTCCGCCAAAAGGTTATGTTAGAAAAAATAAAAAACGAGAAATAAAACTCTAAACGGATAATCACTGGCCAACGATAAGATCACAGTCCTGTGTATAAATATGGTATAGTCACTGTTCGCGGCTGATATAATCGCGAAATCACTCCATAACGAAAAATACTATAATATAAAATATATTATATTATAACTAATCGTACCCGCGATAGCACGCATTCATACTAATTAATAATTATCAATTTAAATGATTATACTTCGGGAAAAAATTAAATATTGATTATTGATCACTGCGAGGAAAACAAACCTGTCCGGACCAATTTTGCGCCGGAACAAATTTATTTTATATGAATTCGCATTTAGTGTAAATCATTATTAAACGCATTTCGTGAAACGGACAAAGAGACTACGACGACCGCTACATGTGAAACGGACACAAAAACGTTTAACGATGTATTTGATGTGCATAACACACGTCTATATATTAATATAAAGCGATAAAATACGTAACTTGTACCGTAATCTGTACACAATCATAAAGATACCAATTATTGCTGAATGTTAGATTTAAATGTATAAAACTATAAACGAGTAGCTACAGTGAACTAGATATATATTTTATATGCAGTAGGTACTTAACAGGGTTTTAACTAGGTTAAGGTAATTATTACTGTAATATATATTATTATGTCAAGTTAGTCTTACAGAAACAAATTTAAATAAATATAATATGATAATATTATACATCTAAGACTAAAACAAAATGTCAACTATTTTACTGTGAACGCATAAATTGTAATTTCTTTGAAAGGATAACTGCTGGTAAAATAAATTGCAAGTATCATTTAGTTGAAGTAGCGTTACTGGACGCGCTCCCTTTACTCAAGACAACAAGTATCTTTTTTTTTTTATATAAATTACTATTTATACTACTTACTTATTGTATATTGTATTATACAAATTGTAAATATTCGCTTTTAAAACAATCTGTAAATCTGGATATTCCAGTAACTTATAAGGAATTCGGTTAAAAATATGGTTATTAATGTAGGTATTCGTCTATGTATGTATTATGCTTAATATTAATTTAATATTGTATAAAAATAAATATCATTATAGAAAATCTTTAAAAGATCTTAATCTCAATCATATTACATATTATTGTAATGGCATTAAAATGTATTTTTTATCGTTTTCATTTATATTGAGCGTTCTATTTTATTATGATAGCATAGTGTTGTATTGAAATTGTTACCCCTCTCCCCTCCCCACAAGCTATGCTTTCGGTGCGGCGTCACGAATCGTATTTGCTTTTAATATTTTGTGTATCTTCGTGTAAACATATTATTGACAATAAGCTTTATTATTAGTTCAAAATAATATCATATTTGATTAGCGGAATTTTCAAAGATCGTTATAGTGCAAAATAAAAATGTTGCACCAACAAATATTTCGGTGTTTCGCGCGTAGTTCTCATAGTTACAATAATTATTATTTGCACTAGGTACTTCAAAATTATATTATTCTACCCATCAGCAGCCAACGAGATTCGCGCAAAGACGCATTTCATGAAAGCGAATAATACGAAATCGTGACGCATTTAGTTTCCTCGTATAATATAATGCCACATCGAACCAACTGCTGTTACCGGCCATTGTTGTCCGTAATAATATAAACGAAGAGTGTTTTCATTATTATTACTATTATTGTCATCGTTATTTATTATAGCACGGGAGTACCTATATTATGTTTTAGTGGGTATTGGCAGCCGATGAATTATTGAAAAAAAATCGTCGTGAATAAATGTCTAATAACGCGGCGATTATTTCGTTAAATTTATTATGCATGTACCTAATTTAATGTCCGCCAGTCGCAATTATTGCAGTTGATCTCGTTTAACACGTTTATTCGGATCGATCACTTCGCAGTGTTCAAACCACACAACCATTCGGTGTTTTTCTACGTTTAGTTGACATCGTGTTCTTGGAATGGAGTTTATATTTTCCGCAGTATAGGCACCTCCTACTTCTGACCGTACAGAAATCGAACGGCGCAATAACGAGCTGCTGCACCGCAACGTGCATTACGAGAAATAGAAATATCGTATAATATTATTCAGAACAATAATATTATTTGTCGTAACTCGTATGATAAAACGTCGTTTATAAATCATCAATAGTTTTTTTTTTTCTCCAAAACGATTAGTTACCGCCACGAGCAGTCGCTATATTATTTGATGGTGGAAGAAAAAGTAGTCACCGTCACTATAATATAGAAGAAACGTCAAATTCCGCGGACGACCATCGCGAGGATGATAACGATTATTGTCGTGATTTACTACCGCTGCAACATGATTGCGCACTAAATTTGTAACACGATTGCCCCCCCCCCCCCCGGATCATTTTTTACCTGATAAAATCACAACACCATTGCGTACCAGTATTGTATAGATTATTTTATGTTGTACTTAAATTATATATAGTATATACCAGGGCTTGAAATCGATTTTAAATATACACAACCGTCTACAAAATCAAAAGTAATATCAAAATCGAATTTTTTTTTTTAATGATATTCAAAATTAATATTGAAATAAAAAAAAAATGTAATCTATGATTTAAATACCTAAATAATAATCGCTTCATAAGTTTTGTATACAAATCGATTTCAAATTCAACAATATCCAATAGTTTTATTGAATTATATTATATTTTTAATTATTTTTTTATTGTTTTATTTAATCTGTATAGGTATAATAACTAATATTTCGTTTTCCATGCGTAATGACGAATATGAAGTGCGCAAACGACGACAGGTGTTTTGTATAGTTAGAAATCTTTAAAAAGTAAAATTGATAATTTTAAAACGAAAAAAAAAAAGAAAAATAATGTACAATTTAAAAATTATTAAACTATTAAATTGATGCAACAATATAAAAAAAAGTCATAAAATCAATATATTATTTTTAATTTAAATCAGAAAAAAACGAAAATCAATAAATCAAATTAAAATTAAAATCAAAATTTTTCATTTCGATTTCAAACCCTGATATATACACTATTATTTGGTGCGTAATCATGTGCAGCCATTTACTTACTACACGTCCCATACCGCATTGGCCTCAAATAAATAGGATCACATTGGTTTAGATATTATTGTTTAATTATGGTTTGGCCTATACTCATAGTACGCAATTTTCTTTCGTCGATAAAAACGTGCACACACTTTAAAATTAAATTTCAAAAATATGGGCGCTGTTCAAAGTGTGTGCACTGTTGTTTTCAATAACGAAAACGATTTCAGCCACACACGCGCGCTCGCGTGTTGGACTGTACACGACGGCAGTCAGATAAATCATTATCGGTTTATCTCCAGCGTTACTCGTAAAATACGGATATCGTGATAATATAGTATATTATGAGTGTCAAAAAGAACATTACGACCAAGGGAAAAAAACACTCGCGCTCGTTCGTTTTCTTCCATTATTAATTTTTATTATGTCAGTGCTTTTAATGTGTATATTATGCGTTTGCGAGTGGAAAAAAAAAACAAGTGTGAGCGCGTGTGTGTGTACAATAATATTTACGGACGCGTTTGTATATACTTGTATCATAAAGCTAAGCGACCATATAAACACAACATAATAATATATATTATTATATTATCATTATAATTATTATTTTTAATATACACGGACCGACTGTCGAGTTTTCCTACTGCCGTTTCCCGCTTTCGTATCTGTACACCCAAAGACTAGACGATTATAATATATTATTATTGTTAATCCGAAGAAAGAGCCAGTCTCGCTGAACGGCCCTCGTCATCACGCGAGCCGTATTATATTATATGTACCTACCTATTGTATCTCTTTCATCGGTGCTTTTGCTTTGTGAACCGATTGTAAAAGCGTCTTGTGCAGTGCCACCGCTGTTTGTGATTCCTCTTTATATAATCGTGAGCGTGCGTGTGTAGTCATCATGTTGAGTCTTTCGATAATTAATTCTAATGATATTTTAACCACCGTCGAACGGTGGACAAAAAGAACTTTGGAAATTGTACACACACTCGCACATTATAACCAAACTGCTATATTTGATTTATTGATTTATTTGATATACATATATAATATATATATATGTTACGGGAAAAGTAGGAAATCAGCCATTGTACACAACAAAGTGCACAATGCCCGATTTTCGAGAGCAAAGTAAGAAAAAGTTTACATTGCCCAAATGTAATTGCAGAGCATTGTAGATGAAATATTGAAAATTAATCACAACATACTTAAATAAATATAAAAACAACTTGAAAATAGACACCTCAAAGTATTAGTTACTTAGGTATTAATAGTTTTTAAATATATACTATCCGTTGAATCATTGTTAGATACCTACTATTGAAAAACCTAATAATGGTTTGACACTTATAAAATTGATATTGTTTATTATATTTGTTCCTAAATTAGATAGGTATCTCGTATATTGTGGTATCAAACAAATACAACATGTTATACCTACTTATGTGTTGGTATTTGTTACATATGAATGCCATTCGATATATGGTAAGTGTGGGCAGTGCGCATTATTTAATTCACATTGCCCACAGTGAATCCGGGAAGAGTTGTACACGTTTCCCGGATACTCTTGAACAATGTCCGGTCAATGTATGAAAAATCTGTTGAGTTCTGAGCTAGAATGATCATTGTTAAATTGCCCAAAATATTGGGGTATTGTGCACAGTGCCCAAATTTCCTAATTTGCTTGTAACATATAATATAACGGGTGGAGGCACAATAATACAATAACTTCGCGATACAATAAACAATAATATTATCATTATGGATACATATATTACAAAAGTGATAATAATAATAGAGATTACATAAACTAAACTACATATTATATAACACAAACGTCATATAATGTAACAAAACAAATAACTTAGATATTATAATATTAAAATTCACTAAAATAGGTAGGGTTCATTACCCAGACGCATCATACGGTTGATAGTTTGGTTTCTATCATAGGTGGTACTATGCATAAGACAACAAAGGGAACTCGAGACCTTGTAAAACGAAAAAGAATTTTAAAGTTCACTTATGAGATCAAAGCTGCAGGAGCATAAATATTAAACCATCAATTAACTTTTTTAAGAAAACTAGATTAACACGCTTATCAGCTTTACTATAAATTTAGAAGATATATATGAGCAGTGCAGTTGCAGAAGTCTCCGTAATGCGGAGGTGTAAGTTGTATAAAACAGTTTAAAATAAAATGGAATTTAAGACCGTCAGAAGATGAGTATACACTCATCGATAGAATTAAATTTTTAATTTCAAGACCAGTTCACAGATAAAAGTATAATGTCATGTTTTTTGCTCATGAGGTGTACTACGAATTCTTTATATTTTTTTTCAAACGTTGCTTTTACAATCGATAAATGATTCATATTTTCATTTTAATATGTATCAACTATCAAAGACGTATTTTGGTATTTTTTGCCCCTGGGTAAGAAAAAAAATTGCCCCCTCCTAGCTTATCGTAAAAAAGTCTTCAAAAATATATTTGTAAAAAAAAATACATAATGTTGAAACCAATGCCCTATCCTTCGCTCTACTCAAAATCTAAAAACATATTAGATAAACATGAAAATACATACATTGATACACACAAGTGTAACACATTTATTTTAAGTATTATAATAATTAAATTTGAATAAAAGAAATTGAAAAAAATAATAAAAGATGTTTGCGCCAAGCTTTTTAGTGGAAAAATGCATCAATTATATCATTGGAATTTAATTTCTTTGTTAAATCTGATTTTATGGCTTTAACAGCTAAACAAATTAGCCTTTTGTCAGTAATCTTTGATCTCAATTAAGACTTGATTTTTTTTAAGACGAAAAACAATGCGGAAAACAAAGTTCTCTGCAGAACAGTTAGAAATTGGACAGTTTATAAACGCAATATTTGTATATGGATACAGATATTGATAATTATTTTTAAAGATCAGAGAGTACATTTTAAGTACTGTGTAAGGCCATTCATCGCTTGGTATTGCTAATAAAAAATGATAACCACAATAATAATTATTGTATTTTTTGTATTACTATTTTTTTTTTATCAGTCTCCGAAATTTACCGCTCGTACAATTTTTCCGCCCGGAACCAACCCACTCCCAAAACCCCTCCACAAAATACGTTTCTGCCAATCATATACTATACATAAAATATATACAGAAAGAAAAAGTGATTTGGAGAGAAGGAGCGTGCTACCGCTGTACAGGTTTGATGTATTCGTTAGGCTATTCGGCGACGAACTTGTGTGCATAAATTAATAATATAACAACCCCCTTAGACGATTCGCAAGATGTTTGCTTTCCTCATCACCGTCATCCCTTCTCACTCCTGACAAACACATATACACACCGACCAAGACTGTTTGTATTGGTTTATATCAGGAATGGTCAAATTTGTTTTCATTAAGATCTACTGAGAATACATTTTTTCTTTGAAGATCAACTAACGTAAAAAAATTATTTTTGTAAAATGTTTGTATCACTAATATTAACAATAATCATACTTATATAAATGATAAATTAAAAGTGTAAAATTATTTAAAAATTAGTGTTCACACTAAATTACTAAATTATTTCTAAATAAATTGGCATTATAATGTTGGCGTTGAAACATGTATATCATTGGCCAGTTAATTTTAATCTGAGGAACAGTCACTTGTTATTGCTAAACGAACACGCTGCTCTAAATCATCAAACATTGTAGCTCGGTAATCGGTAATCAGCTTTTATAGCTTTCATATGAAAAAAATGCCATCTCACACAAACAAGTCAATCCGAAATATGTATGTAACTGTATCTACTGAAAATATGTAATAATTATGTCTAACGAGGGGGGAGGTTGACTTTGAAATCGTTAGAGATCGACTGTTTGGCCGCCTCTAGTTTATATAATAATATAATGTTAGTTTATTAATTTTTTTGTTACACACTTCTGCTCAGGTATACGTATTGTAGCGGATATGTGGTTTTTTGGCCAACAATCTAACAAACCGGTCGACGATTATCGGGATATGATTTACGATAATAATTTTCATCCGTGACATAAGAGGTCTCGGGGACAAGAGACGTATTGTTATAATTTATTATTATCAAATGGGTATGTTTTTTTAACGCCACAGCATGATCCGTCGTCTATATAATATACAAGAATCATTTATCGTACTATATTGCTGCGACGATGACGATCTGTTGTGGTAAATAATAATAATAATAATAATTGCGATCGTAATAATAATATTATAACGTGGGTAGATACTAGGTACGTACTGTTATTGTTATTATTAACAGAAAAAGAAGAAGAAGAAAAAGAATTTTTTTTTCCTTGTCCGTTAAAGGACAAAATATTCGTACGAAAATCGTATTTTATTTTTATCACAGCGTAATAATATAATATTATTAAACTAATACGATGATTTATCATTTGTTTACAATATCTTCGTATATTATTACTACATATTTACCCGGCATTGAATAAATTATATTTTATATTATGTTTTTCGGGAACAAGTTACGTCATAATAGCATGTAATATCCGTGACAAGCGTGTATATTATTACGTTGCTCCGGTGGTTGTATTTTTATTTAGTTAAGTTCAACTCCCGATAAGCGATGCGAGGAATTTACGGGCTTTACATGCAATTCTTTTATCATTATTTTTTTTTTTTTAGTCGGTGAAGGAGGTGGAATGGAGGGGGGAGCTGAAAGTACTGAAAATATTTCATACAGCGACAGTATAATTCAACGGAAGTTCGTTGTAAAATATTGTCAAAATGGTAAAATTGAAATTTATTATTTTTTGAGAATATCGTAAAAACAATGAAACTTTTAAACACCAGAGCTACAATATATTATTTTAATTGTAAATAGTTTCAACCTTGTTCCTCATACATATTTTTTGGCATTAAATAGATTTATTATAAAACATAATAGCCATGGCCCTCGGAGTCATCACCTTTGAACATTATTTTTTTTATATAAAAGTGGTTTATAATATTATGTTATTTATTAAAAAATATTATCGTTGTATACGGCACTTGTCTTATACTTCAACCACGTCCACGCAAAACCATATTCTAAGCAAATACAAATTTGCCGGTCTCCATTTCTAAGGATATTTTACTATACTTCAGTTTATATGTAATTTATTTCACTATTATTTGGTAGATTGATATAATATTTGCTAAACATAGTATAGTTTTAGAATATATCACGACATCGTGGCATAATTTATAGTGAATACCTACGCACCGTAAAATTGTGTGAATAATTATGTTTCATAAATTATCTGAAATAATTTGTCTAAATATTTTAAAACTACATTGTGTAGAAAATAATAGTATTTATTATAACGAAAACAGTTTTAAAACTCCATAGTTAATATTTATTTAATTATGTTATTAATTAGATTAAGATAATAAAATTCGTTTGAGAAATGCCTGCTATTTGACGTTTAAATATCCAATTTTATCAAAGTTAGAACTTAAAAAGCCTAAATATTATATTTTTCCTTCACGCCGTCTCAAAAGACGATGGTGTAGAGACCTCCTAAATTAATTAAAATCAAGATCTGCAGGGTTCTATCAATGGATAGTCTCCCTCCTCATATAAATAATGTCATGTAATTAATCCTCTTATTGTATCTATCACATTTGCTTATTATATACGTTAATACAGATTGTAAATATATATTTTAAATAAAAAAAAAAATAAATAAAAAAAAATATTATATTTTCACCATTTTTGATATTTTTAAATTTCTTCAAAATCTAAAACCTATGTAAACTAAGGAAAATGTATACAAACGGTTAGACTACATAAAGTGGTTTCATAAAAATATATGATAGATGTTTAATAAGTGGTTTATTGGCATTTTGATCTAATAAGACAAGAAATGTAAACACATTTGAAACGATAACAATTCCCGTACAATTGATTATATATTATCTATATTAAAAATATATTAATACTATATTATGGTATGACGTCTTAGGTTCAATATAAAAATTAAAGTTCTAATAAAAATGTAAAAACGTTAATATCTATTATTTATCGGAAATTACATTAAATAATTCAAAACTCCGTAAGTATAGGCAACACATTATACAGGAATCTTTTTCATTTTTCCATCAACTAATAGTTTAAGACAATGTTGCGTGAAAAAAATGTTTAAATTATATTATTAGTGACATTAATTTTTTAGAATGATATATATATTGCATAATAGTTATATTATGAGATAAGTTAGAGATTACCGACATGGATAATGTATGAATAAGAAGTGCATTAGTAGGTACCCACATTAGAAACACTTAGTTCATGATTTAACAATTAAAAATTGAATTAAGTTTCCTGGAATGGAATTTGTAAATTAGAAATTTGTTAGAAAAAAAAAAGGTTTGTTTGACAAAAAAACATGAAATTTGTTTCCGTCTTAAATTATTATTCAATACCTAGTGCATATTATACACCCAGCGTCAGCTAATAATGTAAAACAGTTGCATAAACCCGTTTTTACTAATATTGTTTTACTGCACTTATTTCGAATTTAAATAAAGTTAGGCTTAATTTTTAATAAGGTTTAACACTTGAGAAATTGATTAACCTAATTATCTTTTATATTTGAACATTTTAAAAAACAAAATCTTAACTTGATAAACAAATTAGTTTTAATAACAATTATTATTTTTAAGAAATAATAACTATTGCGAACATGTTTTATGTTGAATTAAAGTGTTCTCTGGATAATTGACTAAAATATTTTCCAATTTATTATTAAACTGGTTTTATTCAATCGTGTATATTATATAATATAAATTATGCACATACGACGTATAATGAGTTAAAATATCTAAAGTATTTTTTTTTCTTCCGACTATACTAATATTTTTTGGTCGAGTGTTACTACACTATAAAAATAAAAACAAAATCTTTCACAGTACACAAATGTATAATAATATAATTTTTCGATAGTTGACTGTTTCGATAAAGTGTATCTATAAAATATGAAACAATGTATTATATTGACAATTCTTAAAATAAATAAAATGTAACATTTCTATAAATAAAATATCGTATAAACGTTACTTTTTTAAGCGTATCCTTTGATATAATATGTTATCTGACCCTCATTTTAATACATCTAAATTAAATATTGACTAAATACCTATTTTTTGTTTCAGGTGAACCGGAACAAAAAAAAATTAAACACGCGACTCGTGACTTAACTTTGCCATTTTCCGTACATATAATTTTAGTGATAGTCCAGAACCATTATTTGACTAAAAAAGTATGTCATTCGTGTGCAAGGCGAGTTGAGGGTCTGAATTGATTTGTTCGTTTATTTTTTTCGTACCAATCGTTAAAAATGCGAAATTCTATGATATTATGGTTGTGTCTTGTAGTGTCAACGTTTAAGACGTCGGTGGAATACGATGACTTGATAAAAGCGTTGACCAGAGTGTTTACATACAAACACGTGCAAACCGTAACGACTACCACATGCTGGCCCTCAGGTGATATATTTTTTAATTTTTGTTTTTTAGCCACTGTCATTTTACGAAAAGTAAAAATCGACGCACAATGATGTACTATATTATACACATGCTACGTTCCTCTGCAGACGCGAACAACCGACTATTGTTGGCACTGTCGTCGGCCGACATATCGGTGAACTTTCGTCCGTCTGTGATTCCAGAACACGAAACATGGTACAGATATGGGATTCTGGTAGACGTGTCTTGTGATCAATTCGCGACAACGCTATTTCAGAAGGTATTTTGTTGCTGTTATAAAACATAAAAATTTAATCGTCATTACATCACGCCGCTGTACTATAATCCCACTAAAGCCAATAAGCACGGCCTATTGATGACTATTATCGGATTTTTTAACGACGATGAGATGACGTGTGTCTTTTATTTTAGCGTTCAATATTTGCGTACCTACATCGTTTCTTGTCATCGACTACTTGTTCATATTAACTATACTTTAACTTAACGATTCTGTCGAGCCTTAAATTTAATATCATATTTAAATATCTAAAATGACGAGCTTTAAGCTGTTTGTAGTTGGTTCGTTTCTCAAAGCTTTTTTCAAATAAATTATACTAATTATTTTATTTTAAATTTGTTTGAATAACATAAACCTAGCTATTTCATATTATAAGTCATGGATATTGGTATTTTAAATAAATTATAAATGGTATTAGTGCGTAATTGTATACATTATTAAATTTAAAATTATGACTTGTGTTCATAAACAATTTAGTAACATAACTATGCAGTCTAAAACGTACAACTGGTTTCTACCATTTTTATAAATTTAAGACTCTGAGGAATCCGATATCATCAACAGGGTAATCTATTAAACGTAAGACACTCATTATTTACGTTTTTGGAAATATTTTTGTTACACGGTATGAAGTCGTTACAAAACAACATTTTTAAAAAAAAAATTTTTTTTTAATATTTTTTAAATTACAACATACAGTTTTATAACCATAAGCAGAATATTTTTCTAAGTATTTTAATACATAAAAATCAAATTTTGGATTATAAAATTAAAAATGTATGTTATAATTCAAAAAACAATTTATTCACGTCATTGTTATAAACCATACTAAAAAAAAAAAAAAATAAGTAATCGAAACAATATGGCGTACCTACCTACCTATATAAATAATATTATAATATTATTTAATACGGTCGCAGGCTTCGAAACACAGACTTTTCAACATGCAAAATGATTGGATACTAATAAACTCACGACGAAACGAAAGTCTCATGCGAGACACGTCGGCGATTGCACTCGAAACGTTCGAAATGCATTTAAACGAAGCGTACGTTTTACCGGAATCCAATGTGTTCCTGTTCGTCGACACCGCCGGTGGGTGGGAAATTTTGGAGGGTTTCAAAGTCAGTAAAATAGAAAGAATCCGAGTGAACAGACACGGGACGGTGATGAGCGACGAACTTTCTTTTGAGAAAAATAACTCCATCTCGTTTAGGTCCAACCTGCGAGGTATCACGTTGAAGGCGACTACCGTGGTGAGTACCCAGATAATATCGTATTATGTTTTCCACGTTAGGTTAGATGAAGTATGGCAACAGGCACGTAAATCAAAAAAAAAGACAAAACGTAAATAGATTAAATGTGTAATATTAAACACAATCACGTGACTGATAATATTGCACAGGAGAAATGAGTACATAGTTACCAACCAATAAAAGGAGATTTTGACGTTTTTGCTGTACTTACGTCACACTTTATAGTTCAGAGATATTCAAACTTTTTCATCCCACTGCTCCTCTATGTTTTCACAATATTTTGAAGGCACACCAATTATAAAACAAATAATGGTTATATAGCTTAAGTAGATTTATTTATTTATCGTAAGACGTATATAAAAACAATGTAGAATATAGAATTCCAAAATCGCTACCTATAATTATTATAAACAATATTTAAATATTTATATTATAAATTATAATTTATTAATTTTGGTTTCTGGTTCTTTTCCTTTCGTCAACTCTCACGACGCCCTCGAGAGTTTGAATACCTCTGCTCTAGTTTATTGTTTTTTTTTTTTTGAAAATGATTAGACTATACATACTTTTAATATGTTAGGCGTCATTATTTTTGTAATAACGATGGTTAAGCTTTGAACAAAAACTATTACATTTTTCTAAAACAGAAGTATGGAATTGATCTCTCTTGCCCATTTGGAAGGGTAAACAGGCTACTACTGTTCAAATTTCTTGATAGTATTAATTATGTATTGTTTTTTTATCGTTTTTTATAATATTCAATTATTAAAATTTGACCAAATAAAAACATTTCAGTAAAAATATTTTAGTTAAATTTAGTTATTTAAGTTAGTACACTTTATAAGAATCTCATCTTGAAAAACTCGGATGAAAAATTAATTTGTTGGTATTATACTGATAAACGGCGAATGTTTTAGTTGTTAATCATCTGTAGAATTGAAGTTACATTGGTTAACAACAAATATTTTGCATTTAAAAAAATTGTATGTATGGTAAAAAAATATAATAGATATGAGATATTAACAAATATTAATAAAAATTTAAATAATAAAACTTTAATACAAATGTACATAATATAAAACACTTAGATTAAATCACTTCTCGAAAATTTCGTGGAGAGACTCTACTGTTCCCTTAGTCACCCCCACAATTAATATTCACCCTTGACGTTTATTATTATTTAATTTTGTCACCATTTCTCTTTAGATCTCGGAACCAAGCAAATTCAAAGGGTTCTATCCATTTGCTGACACCGATCTAGATACATTCGCTCAAATGCATTACGATCTGAACGTGATACTACAAGATCAACTTAACTTTAAGTAAGCAAAACATATTACAAAATTGAAAATTTGAAGATAGGACTTGAAAGATATTTTTTTCATATAATTATAAATGCAAAGGTTAGTTATCGTGTATGTTAACTAATTAATTTTTATAACTTGACATTTTTATGTCGATGATTTGATTTAACTAATTCTCCATTTAATTATTTTTATTGAAATTACTACTTTTGAAACAGTTAATTATTATATATATATATATATATATACACGAGTAAAAAATGTATGTGTTTAGTATTTAAAGTTAAAAACAATTAAATATTTACCATTTAAAAATCAAAATACGAGTATGTTAAAACTATTTTAATATCTTAGAGATCGAGTAAAATTATAAAAAAAACTATAATGTAAATACCTATAAAATATTTATATTATATATGCATAAATAATGTTAATAGTGACTTTATATTTTTGTTTTTCGTGCATACAGAATAGATCTAGATATTGTCAATGATTTTGGCTGGGATTTGGGAAACTCTACGTTTAGTGGGCTGACGGGCCAATTACAAAGAGAAGAATGTGATTTCAGCGGCATCGGTGCATTCATGAGAAACGATCGAATGACCGCGATCGACTACACCGTAGGGACGTTTTATAGACAGTAAGCAGAGTTAACTCGTTGAAACGGTTTGCTCGTGATTGCATTTACGCTTCATAATATTTTACCTACTATAATGTTTGTTTAAAAAATATTTTATGTTAATTTTTATCTTAGAGCGGCGGCACTGTTCAAACAACCACCACTGTCCAGTGTCCACAACATTTGCATTCTACCATTCAACTTCGAAGTGTGGATGGTGACGCTTTTCACATTTATCGGATTCACGATCCTCATCGCGTTCTTATCACGGACCACCCGAAGGTTCAAAAAGGACGAAGAAGAAACGCTAAACGTTTTGGACTCTGTTACGATCGTGCACGGAGCGATTTGCCAACAAGGTGTGTTACTAGCTTAATCCATATAATATTATTATAGACGTCTAATTATGTATATTAGTCTACCTCAATAAACTCCCGAGGGTCGCGACTTCCCAGATCCAGAAACGCTAAATTTTACACGATATTAGTAATTTACTTTTCTTTTTTCATAGGCTACACAATGAACCTGAACGCGGGGTCCATAAGAGTGGCCATTTTCGTGTTGTTTTTAACTGCGGTTTTTCTGTTCACGTCTTACTCGGCCAGCATCGTTGCATTGCTCCAGTCACCCAGCAATTCGATAAAGACCATTAACGATTTGGTTGAATCGTCGATGACGTTTAGCGCACAAGACAACCCGTACAATGATATCTACTTTGGCGTAAGTGTATTACCCGTTTTACGAGCATAAAATAAGGTATTTATAACGACTCGGAACACCCGATACGCGATGTTCAGCAATATTATATATAAATAATAATACCATAATATTATAATATTATACTGACTGTCAGGTTTAATGGTTTTGCATATTGTCCATGAATTTCATGCTGAAATCAAAACAAATGAGATATAAAACTGATCAAAGTCATTACCATTCTAAGCATCATGAAATTTTAGTTTGCATGTTTTTACGTTAGTGAATATATTATACGAAGCTTTGCTCTATGTTTTATGCATATTTGGGAAAGGAGAGGAAAAATTTAGTATGTCATATCAATACATATAAAGCTATAATATTTCATATTTCTAAAAATTGACGTATGGTACCGCATTTTTCTTTTTCCAACTGTTACAAAAAAATTGTAAATTGATACACTCTTACATTTTTAGATTTTAAGTGTAATGCGTTTTTGTTGTTTTTACTCATTAATGATTTAATTATATTTTACCTATAATAATGCATATGTTTGTGTATCTTTATGAGCGTGAAGTTTAATTATCTAGGAAACGGATGATCCACTATTGCGGAAGCTTTATGATAAAAAAATGAAACCTCATGGAACGCAAAAGTTTACATTAGCTTCTACGGGCATAGCTAGAATGCGAACAGAATTTCATGGGTTTATGGTCAGTTGTCATATAACATTATAATAACATGTAAATCTGAGGTATATTTGAATATGTTTAACATAATCTTATCGTTTTTAAGATTGATTTTGTATCCGCGTACAAGTTAATCAGCCAATTGTGGAGAGAAGAAGAAAAATGTGGTATATCGGAAATTCAAATTTTCAAATTACCAATGCTCGCATTAGCAGTGGTTAAAAGATCTGGGTATAAAGATATTTTTAAACAAAAGTAAGTCATTAAATACTGGTAATATTATAGGTATTATTTACCATATTTTAACCAAGTTTAAAAGACAACAATTATACACTTAACAATATATACGAGAATATACTAGAATACTAGAATTATGTTTTTTATACAATATTAATATATAAATTCGACTTTTAATTGTATTTCCATCATATTATAAGTTTATTCTCATGAAATATAACTAATGATTATGTAATTTAAGATTGATACAACAACAAGAGGTCGGACTTAAAAATCGAATCATAAGACGATGGATCCCTGCAAAGCCATTATGCGATTCATCAAATCGAGCCAATCAGTTTGTCAGCGTTTCTATAAAAGAAATATATCCCATGCTTCAGATATACGGTTTTGGATTATGTATTTCGATCATAATTCTATTTTTTGAAATTGCATACAACATTTATACTTGCCGAAGTGAAAATCTGCAAAGCGATACTTATTTTAGTATTTTTCGTTTTATGTATAATAAACGATAAACTTTTAAGTACAAGTGTTCAACAATAGTATATTATAACATATTATGTTATAACATGTTTATTATTTCCAATCATTTATTATCTGTGCAGGATTGAGTTCAATTGTATAATCTAAAATTATTGAAATTTCCGTCGTTATAATTTATCAATATAAAATCTGTCTCAAGTTTGTCGACTATGTTTTTTTAAGTACACCTATTTTGTGCTTATACCATTAGCACATATGTGTATTAATGCATAAAGTATTTAAAATATGTATAGATACTATGAAATAACTATAACTATAACTATGAAACTATAATAAATTAATAATGCACTATGGTAACATTAGTCATCTATTCTATTTTAAAGTAAAATTATTTTTTTCTTGCAATAAATGTACCTAAAAAAAATGTCAAAAATAGCTTATTAAGTTACCGAGTAATTTTAGCATATTGTTGATTAATGCTTTATTTATATTATACCC
Organism: Pentalonia nigronervosa; assembly: GCA_014851325.1. Lineage (NCBI taxonomy): Eukaryota > Metazoa > Arthropoda > Insecta > Hemiptera > Aphididae > Pentalonia > Pentalonia nigronervosa. The sequence continues at coordinate 57,202 of JACXSJ010000803.1, read as the reverse complement.
TGAGGTTATTAGGAAAAATGTAATAGTTATAATATACTTATATTGTTATTTTTTGTGTATAAAACACTAAGACAATATAACGGAAAAATGAATCGAATGCGTTTAATAAACTGCAATTGACAAACGCGATAGTGCCAATAACATTGAATTAAAATATTATTATTTAATCAACCTATTACAACCATAAGAAGTAAACCTTTTAAATAATGTTATTGGCTAAATTTTCCAGCCGAATTTAATTGGAAAACAGCTAATAATAATAGCTTTATAAGCCGTTAATCGAGCTAAACGAAATTTAAGAGATAGTAAAGAAATATTTGCATTATAAAATAAGTACCTATTTTTTAAGAGTACCTGTAATGTTAATAGCATACTAACACTGAATAAAACAGTATAATATTATTAAAATAAAAAAATGATACAATCAGTGAATGAGTTAATTTTGGTAACATATTAAAATCATTTCTATTGTTTAGAGCTATCATTTGTTTTTACCGATACTGTTCAAAAATTCTTATTTAAATGTTTAGGTATAAATTTTAGTTTTTTTAATAGATCCGACTAATACGTTTATTTTTATAATTTATTCCTGCATTTTTTTTTTTTGTTGTGGTTTACATAAATTTCTGTGTAGTTTCAACAATTTCCCATCCCTAATTATGTGTTTTATTTGTATAAATTTTAGACTTAAAGGTTAAGTTAGGTTAAACTAAGACTAATACATTTTTATTGCCTAAGAATTAAATTAAAACAGTTCAAAAGGTAAATATTTAATATTTTAATAACACATAACATTGTAATGTTAATTTTGATTTAATTTGAATATAAATAACATTTAAACATAAAAATGTGATTATCATTAAATTATTTAATTAGTAGCTGAAAATAAATTTCTTGCTAAAGATCTCCATTTATAGGTACCCAATTACGTAACAGAAAATAAAATATTTTAAATAATTATAATATTATATACTTGATGTGTATATTCTTTAATACTTCAGGAGTAATATATTATTCAAACAACCTATGTCATCACAAATATTCATATTAAACCATTTAAATATGAAGTATGGCAAATTACCTTAATTATGCTTATCGGATTCGTCTTGATTCTTCTATTTTTAAATAAATTCAAAGCAAATCGTAAGTCTACGTTAACTGTATTGGACATAATTGGATTAGTTCACGGTGCTATTTGTTAACAAGAAAACATTATTTTATTTGAAACATCAAATGTTATTAGTATTCAATAATCCTCTTCTATTATATGATTGTCGGTAAAAAAAAAGTTCAGTACAAAATATTTTTATACTAGCTACTAGTAAATTCAAATAATCCTCTCTGTAGTCTGTTAAACTTTGAAAATAGTTACAATTTATGATTTTATCTTTACAATTTCAAGTTATACAATTGTCTTAATTTTGAATTCTATAAAAATTGTAATTTTTGTATTATTTCTTACTACTTTTTTTCTATTAAATGCATACTCAGCTTCAATTGTGAGTCTATTCAGTCAACGAACTCCTCAATAATAATCGTAAAAGATTTTCTTCATAAAAAATCAATGATAACCAATGTAAATGAGTATACAGATTGCCTCATACGCAAAACCTTATTTTAACATAAGAATACAATCCAAATTTAACATTTTACCTGTCAGATCATTACCTGATTAATAATTAAAAAACTTTAAATAATATTTTCGTTTCACTATTAAACGTCTCACATTTTATTGTATTATCAACATTTTTATTATTAAATACATTACGCGCTTAATCGATTTAATTTAGTAATACATTTTTATAATGTTTATGCTGTAAATGTTTTTAAATTATATTTAATTCATAAAAAGGAATAATTTATTTAACAGTCTTAATTCAAAATGTGTTATAGGAAACGACCAATGAAATATTGAGGAAACTTTATGATATTAAAATAAAACCATATGATGAAAACCACTCATTCACTGATGCATCATTAGGAATTAAAAAAATTCGTACAGAATTCTATGGATTTATGGTTGACATTTTTATTATACTATATCACTATATAAAAATCGGAGAATATCGATTTGTTTATTTTGTACAGGTTGAACAAACGTCAGCTTATCAAATCATCAATAAAGAGTGTAAAGAAGAGAAATATGGATTATATGAAATTCAGCTGTTCAGATTACCTGTTCTAGTTATACCAGTAGTCAAAAAATCTGGTCACAAAGACATATTCAAACAAAAGTAGGTTTTTTGTTTACGTACTTAGATTATGAAAATTGCAAAATTGTTATTCATGTTACTTTTATGATACACAAAAGTTGATACAACAACACGAAGTTGGCATTAAACGATTTATTCAACGATGGATACCACACAAGTCGACATGTGTCTCTGTGAAAAGAAATAGAAAATATGTCAATATATCTATCAAAGAAATACTTCCAACAATAACATTGTTTGGTTATAGGATGTTAATTTCCTTAACAGTTTTTATGCTGGAACTAGCATATCATTCGTTTATAAATTACATTAACAATAAATTTGAAAAAGAGAACAAAACCACAAAAATGAAAACCATTTGCAAATTATTATATCCTATTGGAGATCAGAAATATGATAAATAATCGATAATTATATTTTATAGGTACTAAAATATTATAACGATAATAATAATTATAATCATGATGGCAATATTTATATGTGTCTGTAAGCTTTTAACTTTTAAGCAATAAGAACAGTTTCTGTGTACATTAAATGTATTTTATCACTATATATTTCAATTTTTCTAAATTTAAAAAAAAAGTGTGAGCCAATATTAGTAACCAATAGTTCTTTCGGGGATTTTCTTTTTATGTGTAAACATCTTAATGCATTTCTGGCGGTACAAGATAAATAGTGTATAAATAAATTTTCAATATGATGAAGTGATTCAAGTTTTTGTATTGATGTAATTAAATGGTAACTGGAAACTGGTATAACATTTACTGTGACTAGGATTGGATTCTGCTCTCTGAAATAAGAAATATGGTAACATTGCAGTATACCACTCACTAACCACTAGATTCAAACAATCAAAGGGTATAATTTGTTTTCCCGGAAATCACGGTTCTCGATTGTGATGTGTGAAGTCAACTGATATTTATATGCTAAAGTTAATAAGCTATATGCACTAGAAAATAAGTTGTATTTAACTAACAATCTATAACAACAAATTGAACACCTTTTGTATGTCAAGTTACAAGGTGTCAATAAGTTTACATCATTTTCTTCATCCTCATCTTGATCCTCACCAATCGTTTCATTCAATGTAATTTTATCATATTCTTCTTCCAATGAATTTTTTAAATATTTCTATGAATTACTGAAATTTTATAAATCTTCGGAGATTTTATTTCTTATGTCTGATATCAAGATGTTATTATGAATTGTTAAACTCTAAATTAATAATAAAAGTAATCAAATGTTAATGCAAAAAATTGGTATTTTATTTTTAGCCTTGTAAGCAATATTAAAAATTAACTTAACCTACTTTGAACTTGCTGGACAATATTTAAATATCTAGTGCTTAAGCTGCTAGGACTTACTAGAGAAGTAATGGGTTCAAAATTAATGTCATGTTTAATGATTTCTGAAGTGTTTTTAATGACATAACTACATAATATTATATAATATAAATAATATATTATATATAAGGCTAAAATAAATTGAAACCATAATAATTCCTAATTAAAATGTCTGTATTATTTTTCATTTATCATTCCATCTATCATATATTTTACAAAGATGGAACATTGATCCATGACTGATATATCCTGTGTTATTGCCTGAAGTAGGTACCTATGAAATTGTATATTACCTTTATCTTGGACATTGACATCTAAATCTATACTTTTATTGCTGTTACTGCTAAAAGTACTATGTTTGAAATCAATTTCTTGTTCATGTTCAACATTCTCCAGTATTGAGGTATTATCGTTGTCAGCACCTTAATATGCAAAACAATGTTATTCACTTACTGATACATTTTCAAAAAATAGTTTGAATATAAGAAAAATATCAACAATAAAGTTTAATTTTTAACATGGTATTTATTATCATATATAAATATAAATTAAATATAAATCTGAATGAAATTCACTTAATTATAGATAGCTACTAAACCAAAATTGCATATTGTATAAATTGAATTTTAAACAAAATCAAATTAATGTAATTTAAGTTAAGATTAATACTAAATTTAAATACTGTGAATTGAAAATTTGTAAACAGTAAGTGACACATTTATAAGATTATTGTACCTCGTAATAACATACCTTTAAAATATGAATTAATTTTTTCACACTTTTGACCAATTAAAGACAATAGTTTTTTATTCTTTTCTTTTTCTCTGGCTTGGCCGCCTTTCCGTTTTTTCTTCGTTGAAATATTATCCACGGTATTAGGTATAAATAATATAAATAAATAAGTGTGTAATTATTTATTATTATAAACCAAAAAAAAAGAAAATTTAAAATCGAAAAACTATACAGACTACAATATAGTCCAAAATTGCATGTTAGTACCATATAATCAAAATATGATAACCAAACATTATTTAAAAAAAGTTATTTATAGAATTATATCCAATAATACGCGTTATGATTCTATTATCAATTTAATCATAACGGATACACCATCGGCCACCACTCGTATTTACTCTATGCAACCACTGTAACGATTATCAGTAAACTGCAACCAAACGTGATTACGACAATATGGAATGATAATAAGTTATTAATATTTAATAACCCTATTAGTTGAACTTATCATTTATCCTTTTTTTATTATCATACTAATTTAGACACAAACATTATACATTTATAATCAAAAATTAAACGCATCACAAAATTATCGAAATACAGAAATATAGAATGATGGCCGATGGGCCACATTTTGTATAACCAATCCAGGCCACCGGAAAATGTCCCGGTTGCCCGGTGGGCCACTCCGCCCCTGCACCACGGTAATTTTGAAGACTATACGGAAATTTCGTTTTTTTTTAAATACCGTCAACACTATAAGTAACACATTTTCGTGACGGCGACTACTGACGTTGGCACAGAATGACTATAGCTTCAAATTTTAAAGGGGAGCATGTTTAGATGTGTACACGTCAAAAAGGCTGATTAACAATAATTACTAAACAAAAACAAGTTTTCAAATCATTTAAATTTATATTAAGTAGAATTATCAACGACGATTGTAAAAACATCATTTTTAGTTTTCATTTCTTTTTTACGAAATATAAATATTCATTTAAGCCAAATCATATATAGTACGTCATAGCTATATACACATTTAACAATAACACTGGCTTACAGTGCAAATAGTGAAATGACAAAATAAATAAGCTGTAATACAAATTAACTTTAAAAATAACCATTGTAACCAGCTTGAAACGTATTTTATTTCCTTTGATGTCATATAACGTAAATTATTATGTTAAATAACATTTTTTTAAATTCATACATTTTATAAATTATAAATACCTAATAGGATAACCTACTTCAATCGATACTCATAAGAAAATAACATAATATAATCACGTTATAATAATATTTGTACAACCTAATAGTTTCTTAAATTAAATACATACCGAGAACAAATATTAAAATTGAACAAAACGTATTAATTCTTATTTATTTTAATAGTGATATTGGTGATTTTTTGAATTACACGAATAACTAAGTACGATAGAATCCTACAAGTATTTTTTATTTTATAGTGAAAAGTTTTTTAAGTTTGGAGACACGTTCAAACTGTGATAGTGTATATTATACGTGTTGTCTGTGTGGTAAATTGCAATACTTTTACAATGTTTATATTTGAACAAAATAAAAAAATCGTAATTTGTTTATTACCTATATACACGTTTGGACATCCAATATCTTAAAAATTTAAACTTCAATCGCTCATAAAATATGTAGGTATATTATGGTTTTAACTTTTTATTTTAATGTCTAGTAAATAAAACTTATAAGAAATCTTGTATGAATTTTTCAAAACTCAATATAACTGGTCTTACCGGCCTCTGGTGTACATATATGTTATCCGTTAGGTTCATAACAATATTTGGAAAATTTGAAATGATTTTCAAGGCAGTTAAATGGAAAACTGTGCCCGTTGGTGACTGTCCATTTAACACATCGTTAATTATTTAAACGATAAGATCAGAAACTTTCTAAAGATAACGCTGAATGCAAATAAAATTCAATTTATAACAATATATTATATGATTTAGGACATTGCGGGTCGTATAATGCCCAGTCATGTGGTCACTGGTCATCCATTCGAGAACGAGACACGTAGGGATAGCATGTGATGTATCTTGACACATGTGCCGGCTATCAAGAGCAATAGGGTTTGTCATCGTTGTCACCCCTTTCCTACCAACACCATTATATCAAGTGCCATGAAAATGTATTTGTCTTTACATTTTTTATGTTCTACAGAATATTATAATATTTATATTAGTATATATTTTGGCCACAACAATATAAAATACATCACCACGTCGGACCGTTACTTGAAAAATTCCGAATATTTATATTTTATACACTCGTTTCGTGAGCAGTGAAATCAATAAAAATCTACACTTCTTACCTACACTTGATGTCCGTAAACATAATATAATAATTACGTCCAGGACATAACTTCGAAATTCGAATAGACAATATTCAGGGTAGAGGCTTTCAACATTTTGAGGTGGTGGGCCAGCTATTATTTTTTTTTTTTTTAATGTCACTTATCGTATGGTAATAAGCAAAAAAAATAAAACAAGATTCTCATTAATACATAGAACAAAATATACATTATACTTAAAATGTGTTCGCGGGCCACATTGACCAAAGGCAACCCTGCCCGTGAATTGAAGACCATGGAATTAACATTGGAGTGGCGCAGTGGTCACGCAGTTGACTGCGACTCACACAGTCATCGGTTCGATTCATAGCAAAGTTCAAAAAATTTATGTGATTCTACGCAATCATCATTTTCCGGTGCTGTCGTCTGACTGCGTCATCCGGTTTCCAACTAGGCCCCACTCCACTGAGAGGAAAACCGCACATATCTCATCTTGGAGAAGGGGGTAGTGTCATGCATATAGTGATATATACATAGATAAAAAGATTACATGATCTCCCTACTACCCACTTGTGATAAGAATTGACGATAATTTTGAAGTTGTTTCAATGAATATTCAAAAAAAAAAAAAAAAAAATTTGAACGGAAAATAATATTACCCCACGCGCAGCACCATGTAACTAAAGGTTAAATATTATAGATGATTCAATGAAAATATCACATTAAACATGGACTCTACTCCATTGAATTTTAACACAACAATCCCTTCACACTGATGTAGTGGATAGTTAGCGTGAGTTCACACAGTGCTAACACGCACACACAGCATATTGGTTTTCTGTTTTTATAATAAAGCCTGAGCCTATAGTGTTAGTCAATATTAACTTTTTAACTACGGAATAAAAGAATTGGCAACGTTACTCTAAACTTTTCGGCGGAATTCCGGTTGGTTTTATTTTATATAATTAATAATTCCTATAATATAGTAATTTTATAACTATAGTCTTCTAAGGGCTTTGAATAACGTTCATTTTTTACACTATTATTATAATAATAAACACGTATGCACAACAAAATAACAATAAAATAATATGCAATGAGTGTCATAAATAAAAATATAATCTTAACCTACAAGTTCTGATAGGTAGGCCACAAATAAACGAATGTTCGAGACGGCAAACACAGAAATTGTTATTTAAAACACTTATGGCTAATATAATATATATAACTCAACTAATTAATAATTTTTATGATATTATCTAATCTATGATACCCGTTCTCGAGTCCTATGCTCTATTGTTCTAATTTCACTGCTTTATAATGATGATATAAAGTGTCAAAAAAATGTATGCAGCTACCACGAACATATTATTATAATTTGTATCGTTCACTAATTATTAGATACAGAAAAAATGAACTTACCTAATGACAACAATATCGTCTAATCATAAAAGATAAAAGTTAATTCAAAAACATCCTCTTTTAAATTGATTGTTGAATTCATTTTAAAGTTATTGTTATTCTGAAGTAAACGGTAATATATATACCTATTATATGGTAACATTTTAATGGTAATAAATTTAATATTATAGTATTTACCTTTATAATTATCCATTCCATTAAACATAAGACTAAACCGATATAAGTTAATTTTAAAACTAATTAATGTACAATAAACTTATTTTCAGCGTACCCGATATATACCTAATATATTATAACTTATAATGGGATCGATGTGACAATAATTATTATATTATTATGTATATACAATATAGGTACTAGGTAGTGTAGTAGTTAACTTAATGTAAAAAACACTGTTAATGGTTAATAATGTGATTTATCATAAGTTTGCCTATTATCTATTAAAATAAAAAAAAATAAATTAACAATTTTTTTTCATTCGGTATTTTATGCTTAAACTATAATATTATATACAGTGGTTATTAGCTATAATATTACTGTTAACATTTTTGGTTTTTCTTTAATCACTTAATAGTTCTCCGTTATGAATATTATAGATTATTTAATTTATATCGTAGGTACATAAGTTTATTTTGAATAAAAGCATTGATTTTTCTGTTGCTTTGATGTGTGTAGGTCACAGGATTTTTCGTGTAAATTGATCATTTATCTTTATGGTTTTCAACCAAAAAGAAATTATTGTAAAAAAAATATATGTACTATGTTATTAGGTAAAATTGTATTTAGTATAACATAACTTGTACGGTGGTATAATTGTAAATTGGTTGTGAAGGGAAAAAACTACGACAGACGCAAATCGTTTTCTTTTCCGAATAAAAACGCTTTTGCAGATTTCCAATCAATACATTCACTATTTAATTACAACTATGTGTGCTATTCTACAAGGTGAAGTACATGATAATTCATATTTTAATTAGTTATATATAACCGAAACACATTCTATAACATACTGCCAATTAAATTACTTATGAAATACCTAAATGTCATCAACAATGAATAATGATACTACGCATAAATGCATAATGATATAATAATGATATGTCGTAGCATAATAATAATCGCAGTCACGCATTTTACAACAATATATCATAATAATATTTAATATCGATGAAACTTATTATTCGAGTATTTACAAAATATTAAATAATACGCTAAAACAAGAAAATGCTTTTAGAGCTATACATGGTTCTTAATATTATTCTATTGGCCGGTTTAATAAAGTAACATAATAAGCTTGTTATTACTTATTTGACGTAATCGATATCCGATGGCGCGTTGAGTTAATTATTGAAAGAAGTTTATTATGAGGAAGTTGTTTTATAATGTGATTAATCGTTTAAAATGACATTGTGGATTGATTGGTTGATTTAAACGGTTCACGACGAAGTGAAAGTCAAGCTTCTTTGTTCAAATCCCAAATTATCTCAACAATGAGATATTATAAATGTATTTCACTATTTATGAACTAATATAGTTTCATCCTAATATTTTCGATTTCTCCTTTTTGAGTTCGAAGAAGGTAAGTACAAGTAGCTAATGTATATTATACGTCAATACTTATTTATTGTACATTTCGTTATTTACCTGAAATATAAAATATATTTAAAGTATTAATTACTACTTAAATACTATTTTATTTTTATTTTCCCTACCCAACTTAATATTATTATAACAATGTAAACGAGAATATGAAAATTGAATCTCAAAAAATCAATCCATTCTGATAAATTAAAAAATATATTAGCCAATAAATATATAATCTTATATAAACATCGTTTTTAAAATGCGTGTTTTGATATTTATTTTTTTTTTATACTTTTTTAAAGTATATCAGAGCTTTTGCGTAAAATGTTTTCACTTTGATATCATTTCGTTGATATCATTTAAAATAATTTATATTTAATATATGAAATAATCGATCATTTTTTTTTTTGTTTTTAATCAATAATAATCAGGTTGACATTGGTTGTTTTTAAACGTAATGGAAAATAGTAGTTAGTTAATAATTTAAACTTCCTTTGTAAAATAACTTCTGTGCTTTCCACTCACATACCCATTTTTTTTTATTTAAAATTAATTTATGCACTTTTATTTATTTCTAAACAGTTATTGAATTTAAAATGTTTTTTTTTCATACAGTTAAACAATTTTCTTATGGTCTAAGCTATAAGGCATTTAATTTAATTCCAAACACTACATAAACTATTTTAACGGACAATTGTTTAAACAAAAATTAAAAATTTAACAAATGAGTAAATTTGTTAAATTTATGATTATATTTATGGTTTTTAAAACTGCTACTTTAGACGATTACAATGAACTGTTAAATGTATTGAAAACATTTTTCATTCGGAGACATGTTCAAACCGTGACTACAGCAAATACATGTTGGCCATTTGGTAAATATACAAATCGATACGATAATATTATATATTCGATAACAGTGTAGTACAATAGTCTTAACAATTTATGTGTCGAAATGAATATTATAATGAGAATTTATGAAATATGTATTTTTGGGTTCAGACGTCAATAAAAAACTTTTGCGTGATCTCTCGTCGGCCGACATATCCGTGTCATTCAGTCCACCCACGCCACAATCACAGTTTTACTCCACGTGGTACAGATGTGCCTTTATAATCGATCTATCTTGTGCGAATTCAACGGAAACATTTCAACAGGTATTTTTCAACGGATAAATCTGACCAAAAATGTCAAACTTCATATATAGATTAAATGTAGACCTACGTGGTAGGGCTAACAGTATTTTCTATATACCGGATTTTTGTAATAAAAGGAGTTTAAAGAGTCAAATTCACTGGCGTGCTCCCAAAATAATACCGCGATTTCCTCTAAACTACCTAGAGCAAAATGCACCAGTTTTCCTCATATATTCTATTATATATGATAATAATATATTTACAGTATATACCAACCAGTAAAATAGAGGAGGTAAATATGTAAAAAATAAATAATATACATAATATATTATAAAAAAAAAAAAAAAAATTGCATAATATAATAAAATACTAAATATACTATTTAAACTATAAGTGGTATACAATGTAATTTGTTAAAAAATACTAAATAGTAGGAAATAACTCGCGTGGTGCAAAGAAAGAATTTTAGCAGAACATAAAATTTTAGACGCGTCTCAGCGGATTTCCAATGTGTAGGTAACGTGTAACGACAATTTTATTAGGCTTTATCGCAATAGGCATGTTATTACTTATTATCATTTATTAGTATTTTTATGGTTGTCAGAAATAATCTTGTGATACGATGTATAGGTACTTTTTTATGTAGTATTATTATAGTAGTAGTATTTTTTACTTATTATTATATTCATATTATTTTATAAGTCAATATTACAAAATACAATATCAACATATTATATATAATTGCGAATATCTAAATGTTGTACTGTTTTTTGACAAATTACATTTTGTGCCATTTATATTTATAAATTTTAGATTTATTTTTTTATTATATATATATAATATGTAAGAGAAACTAGCACATTTAGATTTAGCTGAGGGCATCTGGTACATTCAATTGAGGGCAACTAGTACATTTTTTAAACTCCAGTAACAACCTCCGAGGGAAACTGGTCAACACCCAAATACACTTTAATTGCATTCACAGGCAAGTATATTCTTAACCTGGCTACATCTTGCTTGTATATTAGATACTAGAAAAATTATACCTATACAACTAATTTTATTTATAATTTCGGCTTTACAATTTACCGAATCATATTAGTTTGACGGTACACCATTTCAAACCGTTATTGAAATCAATACCGTAATTCTCGAAAATTAATTTAAGTATCGTCAACCCTAACCTATACCATAGTTACACTCATAGGCGCTACTAGGAGGGTGCTAGGGGGTGTTTCAGGTGTAACCCCTGGACTCTAATCAAGCACTCTCTGGTCCCTGTTGTAAAACATCAAAAATAGGTAATGTGAAATGTAGCGGTATTTTTTTTTATGTAGGATTTTTTTTTATTTTATGTTTATATGAAAAGAAAAAAATTCAAAATGAAGGCTCATTCCTAACATAAACAAGTTGCAGTTACAATTCCAATAAGTTCTGCAACATCTGAACGTAGTTTTTCAAGAATATAACAAATGAAAAATTGGACGAGTACAATAGTATGTTAAAGCAACGGTTTACTGACTTATTAATTTTAAATACTGAAAGGCGTGTTGCAAATATCATAAAAACAAAATCAGTATAGGTTATTGAAATAGGTACCTATATAAATACATAATTTTAGCACCCCCTAAAATGTAAGTCTAGTTGCGGTTATGGTTATACTGTCACCGTTTTCCGCGTAAACCCGTGTGTTTCAACGTCTGCACAACAAACCAAATAGTTTTAAGTATTCAACTACTTCACAGTGGGATTTGGTGGTTATTAAATGCGATTTTTAATGATTATAATGAAATCGTTAAATGTAGCAAATGAGAAAACAGTTTTGAACACGGACTACACGCGGTTTACACGCAACTCGGTGTTAGTGGAGTAATATTATAGGTAAATACCTCTCGCCAATCATGTTGTGCACGGTATGTTTGTTATGTTTAATAGTTTACGACAATATACCATACCAGTAATATTAATAACTATAATTATTGTTTGGTGAACGAATAAAGATTTCAAATGACCGCCTGTTCAATATGCAAAACGATTGGATACTGTTTGACGAGAGTTCGCTAACGAGTGAAATGCGCTCAGCTCAATTTGCTTTGCAAACATTTCAATTATATTTTGCTGATGCCTACGTTCTACCGGATTCTGGTGTATTTTTATTCCTAAAGACTAACAATGATAATTGGGAAATTTGGAGTGGTTTTCGGGCTAGTAAATTGGACGCGATAAGAGTGTTCGAATTTGGCGCGGCGTCATCAGACATAGTGACAATACGGGAATTGCATAACGAGAGAAGCAATTTTCGTGGTATTACATTGAAATCTACGACAGTGGTTTGTGGACACCGACAATGATTCTAAAATGTAACAAAATAAAACGTCTAAGGATTTTTTCAACTAGATAATCGACAAAGACCATTTTTTTGGATTCGATAAAAAAATTAGTTCCGACTTGGACGTATTCGCTCATATGCATTATGAAATGATCGTCACTCTGACTAATCAACTCAATTTTAAGTAAGTAAGCAAATCACAAAAAATATTATTATTTACTTAAATTATACTCTAATTACAATGTCAGATATCTTTTAAAAATATTTTTGAAGGATGGATCTCACTATTGACAACGATTACGGATGGTCTTTGGGCAATGGCTCGTTCAGTGGTTTAACCGGACTTTTACAAAAAGAATTGATTGATTTTAGTGCGACTGGTGTTTTTATTCGGCCAGATAGAATGTCAGTAATCGATTTTACAGTCGGCACAGTTGCACTTCGGTAAATCGCAGATTACGTTTAAATTTACAAAACAACTATATAGTTCAACAATAAATTCTATTTTCTTTCTTAAAACAGAACCACAGCAATTTTTAGGCAGCCTTCATTGTCTAGTGTACATAATATTTTGTTGTTACCATTCACGATTGATGTTTGGTTAAGTATATGTGTAATTTTATGTATATTTGTGTTCGCCTTGGTTTTTTTAATGCGTGTGAATAACTACTTTGTAGAAAAAAAATATAGCACATTAAATGTTCCAGAAATAGTAACCTTGGTCCACGGAGCTATATGTCAACAAGGTTAGTATAATCATGATCAGTGTTAAAAGTTATCTAATTAAAAAATTACTCATCTTTTATCTTATTTAAATTGGTAACTATTATGTCAGGTATCTAATGGTTATGTTAGATAACAAAAATATATCCTTAACTATAAGTACCTATACTACCTATTAAGTGAATTTAATTTAAATTACCCTCCAGATTTAATATTCATTTCTGTCAAACAATATTAATTTTTTATTACTCAAATTTTTCTATCAGAATACTTTATACAATCAATGAATTTATACCCAATTTCTATTAGAAAATTTCATATAGTTGATTTTTTTAAGGCGTCGTTTTATGAGTTTTAGACTTTTTAAGATAAATGTTTAAGAAAAACTATCAACATATGAATTAGAAACGATAAAATCATGATTTCATCTAATTCAATCTTTGTTATTTCTCCGTAACTTCAAATTAGTGATTCTTAAAAATCTGAAAATGTAGGTCCGTCGAATATTTGACTTACTACTATACTGACGGTGACGTACTGACTTTCAAATTTTTGGTAGTTTTTAAACATTTTTAATTGTTTACAACACATGCTTTGAATGGAGAATATTCAGATTTAAAAAAAAAAAAAAAAACAAAAAAAAATAAAATAAATTAACACATAGGTCATCAATACATTACTCCGAGACTATGCCATAAATCTTAATTTTCAATCACTTTACCTATCTCATTGAAACAGTAGTTATATTTACTTATCGTTTTATCCAAGGCTTAAACCAGGGCTAAAACCATTAAAAAACCGATAATTTGAGAACCAAAAACCGAAAAACGCTTTTAGTTTTGTAATGCTAGAAAGGCTTATTGGTTAGTGATAATCAAGATTATTATCTAAAAAATAACATCAAAGCGATTACCTCTAATTTTCAAACCCGGTGTTATTACCAAAACCTATTCTCGTCCAAAATAATTAACAGTTTTTGCATGTGTATTAAATATTAATATTTGAATTATATATATTTATGTTTTATCTTTTTATAGTTGAATTTAATTTTCCAATAATTTTTAAATTATATTCCACAATTAATTGCCGTTAAGTATATTTTTGATCTTTATTTCTTAGTAATATACACACATAAATTGATATATACAGTGTCCAACTATAGGTTCGGTGTACGGTAATCATATAGAAGCACTTCCAAGATTAATTTTATGCAATTCACTTAGAGTTTTTAGGTTTTTTGACATGTTTTACTTCTGTTTGTACATATTTATATATAGTTAAATATGATTAAGATTTTTCAAAACCGATTTTAACCGGTAACCGATTACCAAAAACTTTATCGGCGGTTTTTTAAACGATTAACGGTCATCATAATGTTTGAGATATGTTTAAAGAAATGGTTACCGATTACCATAACATCAAAATTAAACAATAGCCAATTACCGAATTTCTCGGGAGCGGTTTTCAGCCCTAGTTTTGCCGAAACAACTAAAAGTATTATAATATGATCATATTTTTAGGGTTTAATAATTCAACTTCAACCTTGGGATCCATACGTGTCGTCGTATCTATCCTATTCTTTACATCTCTTTTCATATATACGTCGTATTCTGCAAGTATTGCTGCATTGGTTCAATCAAACAGTAATTCAATCAAGTCTATACAAAATATAGCAGAATCTCCCATGACATTTAGTGTTCAAATTAGTCAATATGGAAAATATTATTTTGAAGTGAGTGTAGAGTGGGTTACAATGTTATACTATTATAGTGAATAATATTATAATATATTAATCATTATATTAATTATCATATTATCACATTATACAAGTATGTGCTATAGCCTTACTTTTCAAAAATTCATTTCAATATTTTTGGATAAATGCATATTTCATTTTCTTATCGTGTGGGTATATTTTATTTTCATTCCAAACGAATATTATACCAGTAGGTTATAGCCTATAATTATGCAATTGTACAGGTGGTTGCTTAATAAATGTAAATTAATCATTATTATAATATTATGTTTTTCTACACATCAATGTACACTGTATTGCGTATACAATACGCCGTTTATCACATGCTAAATTAATTTTCGATTTTATGTTTGAACTGGAGTATTAAAAACAATTTGAAATCTTTTTTTTTTAAAAAAAAGAACCGTTAAAAATAAAAAAAATAAATGATTTTTAGTTTTAACGTACTATACCTGCATTTTATAATTTTGTATCTTACAATAGTTAAACACAATACACTCTTATAGCATATCGGTAATACTTCTAGCTGCTATATAATAATCTACATGCTTATAACTTTGACGTTCAATTATTTTTTTTTTTAATTGTTTTTGAAAAGTTTGATTTTTATTTCAATTATACTATGGTTGCCTAAAATATTGAAATTTATTGAAAATGCCTACTAAAAACTAACAAGTGACATTATTCGTTACGTCTAAGTTTTTAAGTATTTATAACACAATATATTTTATTATATATAGAATACGCATCTACACAACGATTTATATGAACTGTTTTATTGAGATATTTTCCAGGAAACAGACGATTCCAACTTGAAGAAACTTTATAAGACAAAAATAATGCCTAGTGGAAATAAAGCGTTCGTCAGAGCAACGGAAGGGATGGAAAGAATTCGAACGGAGTTTCACGGATTTCAGGTTTTTTAACTGTATTTTAGTTTGTAGTAAAAATAAAATATATATTTTTCACTATAGGTAGAAGTAATGTCGGCCTACAGGATTATCGGTAAGGAATGGCGTGAAGAGGAAAAATGTAGCTTGGGTGAGATTCAACTTTTCAAGATACCACTTTTGTCAATAGCTTTAGTCAAAAAGTCTGGACACAAAGATATATTTAAACAAAAGTATGCATTACAAACCATAATTATTGACAATTGCTTTTGATTTATAACTTATTTCCATTACATTTTTCTACGCTCAGGCTGATACAACAAATGGAAGTCGGGCTAAATAAACGAATAGCTAGTCAATGGATTCCTCCAAAGCCATCATGTGGATCGTCTAGCAGAGCCAAACAATATGTTAGCGTTTCCGTCAAAGAAACATACCTAACACTCGCAATACTTGGATATGGTATATGCATTTCATTGGTAATTTTTATACTGGAAGTATGTCATCACGCCTGGACGAATCGAGAATCCAATATAAATTTGTCGTAATAAACACTCTAACACTCTTTAAATATATTCGTAATAATAGTGATATGAGTCATAATATTATGGCCATGCTTATTCTAAGAAATAAAACTATAATCATTTTTAAAATTGTCTTTTATAATATCATCATTTATAATGAATATGTTAGTGATATATCATGTTAGTTAATAATATATATTATAATTTACTACTTGTATATTATGTTAAATTCAAAACTAATAAATTGTGCAACACAAACGGCTTCCTTCTCATTAGTAACAGATTGTAAATTATATTGTAAAAATGAAAAAAAAACCTTTTGGTAAGAAAGATATATACGATTAATATGGTTTATATGACATAGTTTTACTTGTAGACGTGTGTGATGGAAAAAAAATTATTTACTATTAGTTCGTACTGATTTATTGGTTTCAAGTGGAATTGGGTTTATTTTAAATATTAGTTTGGCGGTTGGTATTGACTTTAATTGGTCAAATTTGTTTGAATCATTAACAATGGATTTGATAAAAGTTTACTTATATTATTTTCTGTTAATTGCTCGCTACAAAAACTGACTTCTTATTTATTTATTTACATATAATAAACGAGATAAACACTTTTAAAAAATACAGATGGTGTAAATGACATAAGATTTAGTAATAAGTATCGGTAAATAACATATTATCATACAAATTAAATGATGAATGTAAATAGAATTAATAAAACGATTAAATTACAATTAGAATAATCACAAAATAATGAAACAATAATAAAAATAAAAATATAAATATAAAAATTAATTTGCAATTAAACTTATAGCTAAGTATACATTACGACTAAAATAATACGCAATATAAAGTAAAAGTCTATATAATCCATAATTTGATTTACTAAATTTAATAATCTAAAGAATAAACTATCAGAGCCATAATCATATCTATAAAACAGCATATGAAATATGTTTACTTTTCTTAAACAGTAACTTGTTATATTAAACCCTATCATAGAAAGCAATTCTGGATAATGAATATAACCATTTAACAAGCCATAAATAAACATTATATCAGCGACCATTCTCCTTATCTCACAAGATATAAACCCTAATTTCCTAATTCGCATATTGTATGAATTTTTTTAATACACAGCATATTTAATTTGTAACTCAAATACTTTAAAAATTTAAGTTGTACTTTTTAAATAGTATTAATGGAAAAGTTATAACTATTATAGGTGATCATACTATTGATCCAAACTCAAAATGTGATCTAACAAAAGAAAAAAAACAATTTTTATGATATTAATATTCTTAAAATTACCTATATTTCGGTTTATAAAACCTGACATCTTAAGAGCTTTTTTACTACATTTTTTATGTAAAATGCTAAAGACAATTTACTATCAAAGATGATCACTAAATCTTTAATTGAAGTAACTCTAGTGACCGAAAAGTTATCTATTTTATAATCGTGTCTGAGTATTATTTTTATATGAAAAAATAATAATATTACATTTATATTTAATAGTAAACTGTTTTGGCGACTCCATAATATAAATTTATCCAAATTCGCCTGTAAAATTAAAGTATCTGCTAAAGAAGTAATTTTTGAAAATACTTTTGCATCATCAGAAAATAAAATTAAATCAACCCATTTATCGAAAATAGATGGATAATCATTAATGAAAATTATGGATAATATGGGCTTAATTGGGAACCTTACAATACACCAGAACTTACTTGGAAATAGCTTGAAATACAATGTGAAACTTTAACCGCTTATGTACGACAGTTTAAATAGGACTATAACTAATTAAAAAAAGTTTCATGAATGCCAAAAGAAGATATTTTATTAAGAAGTAAATTATGACATAATTTAACATAATTTAACATTGTTAAATCTTGTCAAAAGCTTTTTGAAAGTCAGTATATATTGAATTTAGCTGTACAGGATCGTTTAGGACTTTAAGTATTTTGGACTGATAAAGTAAAATATTAGTGGCAATTAACATATTAAGTCTAAAACCATGTTGATTTTTACAAATACAATGAGAAACAATTTTGAACAATTTTTTAGTTATTATAGCTTCAAACATTTTGGAAATAATAGACAATTTAGAAATCGACATAAAATTACTAACACTATGTATATTCCCAGTTTTATGAATTGGAGTGACAAATGTTTTTTTCCAAATATCTAGGAAATAATCTAAGCTCAAAGATTTATTAAAAATAAAATTAAGTGGCTTCAATAATATAAAACTACAATGTTTTAAAAAAACTGATGGAATACCATCAGGTCCTGTCTCTGCAAATAAATCTAAAGAATTTAAATAATCAAAAATGTCTTTAGTATCAATAAACTAGGAACTTAAGTTAATATGATTATTATTGGTAGAAATAGAGGGTAATGAAATAGTATTATTAGAATTAAAAGTGCTATTTACATAGACACTGGAAATGTAATCCGCGAATAGACTAGCCGTTTCAGTGATATTTTTAGATGTTTTACTATAATATTTCATACAGTCAGGAACATTATTTTTCTTTGTCTTAAGAGACTTTAAGTAATTCCATAAAGGTTTAATATTTATTGGAATACTATTTTCAATATCTGCAATGTATCGATTGTGATAATTTAAATTTAATAATTTTACTTTTTCATGAACTCAGAATATTCTAAATAACTATCAAATGAAGGAAAAAATTTATATTTTTTTTTAAGGGCAATTTTCTTTTTAATTATTAGATCTCGGAATTCTGCATTTGGCCAAACAATGGAGTAGTTATTATACATTTTAGTTTTAGGTACAAAAAAATTGATGTGTGGTAAATAATTTCATAAAAAGTATCAATTATAGCATTTAAAGACAAATTATTATCAAGATTTAGATCAAAATCAATACTAGAAAAAAATTGCGAAATTTCTTCGAAGTTACATTTTTTAAAATTAAAAATATAAGGTGACTTAAAATAATCACTAAATGATGATTTTTCAAGTTAAATTAGCAATTAAATAGGTGGGCGATATTTATCAATTGAATGAACAAGAGAATCAGACGAGTAAATAGAAGTGAGTTTGGCTTGATCACTAAACATTATACAATCAAAAGTTTGACCAATAATATTTTTTATGCTATTACATTGTTTTAACTTTGAAAAAATAATATAAATATTATATAATATACTACCAGACCTATGATTTTAAGTATTTGAGTCAACAGACCAGTTAAAAGTGTTTAGGTTAAAATCGCCAGCTATAACAAAATTGTATTCAAGGAATTTAAAATAAATAGACTCAAAAGCATTACAATAATCAAAATACATATCAGAGGATGTATCTGGCAGAATACGAGATAAACACAATCTAAAATAATTTTTATATTATTAAATGTAATTTTTAAAAATAATTGCTCAATTCCAGCAACAACAGGAACAGTTAATAATTCACAGCTTATTTTTTTACTCATGGCAATTAATACACCTCCAACCTTAGTTTTTCCAAAACTTAAATTGCGATCATCCCTATATAAATTATAATTAATAAAACTAAGTTTGGCATCAAAAACATTTGTGATCAACCAAGTTTCACTTAGACAAATATAATCATGATTAACATTTGATATAGTGTTTCGTAAAAATGGATTTTGGTTAATAAACCACGTACATTTTGATAAAACATATTGATTATAAAAAATTTGCATACGAGAATTCAAACGATAATTTCTGGAGATTATTGTCGGGGTGCCTCTTACATATTTGATTATTAAATCCGTTCCATCACCATTTGATCTGCGAGACTCAAGTTCTTCGCGTAAGTTCTTCATATAATTTCTCTGGTATAATGTACGGTCTGAGCTGATACCAATTGTTGAAGGCGGATTTAGTGATAATAAACGTATAATTAACGATAAATGCAATATAATGAACGCTCACACAACCTTATTGTATGACTGCACAATGGCAACCGACTTCTGAGTTAATATTAGTATTTAAAAACCCAAGAACAATGCTATATCATTATCTTTTAACTTCATCATAATAACAAATGTCAAATACTAAAAAAAATTTTTTATAGAAGACAAAAATAAATTACATTTTAAATTCATAGTTT
This sequence comes from Pentalonia nigronervosa, assembly GCA_014851325.1. Taxonomy (NCBI): domain Eukaryota; kingdom Metazoa; phylum Arthropoda; class Insecta; order Hemiptera; family Aphididae; genus Pentalonia; species Pentalonia nigronervosa. The sequence continues at coordinate 36,115 of JACXSJ010000803.1, read as the reverse complement.
TTATTGAAATATACCTTTTATGCGCGGTTGTATCAAATAATACTTTGTTTATTTGTATAATTGTATATACTATACTATACAAACTCAAATGAGATCAAAAGTGACTAGAATGTTTAAAATTCTTCGTTAAAATAACTATAAATCATAAATTACTTTTCAACATGCGACACAAGCATAATTATTGTATCTTATTAAATGTAAATGACTTTTTAAAAATTATTGATTTATTTTTCAAAATATCTAAATATATATCTGGATATATATATATATATATATATATATATAATCTATATTAATATGTATATCTAAATACATTTTTATGAGTTTAGTGATCTAAAATTTACAAAATCATCCATTTAATAAGCTACTTTTAGTTATTTATATTGGTACATGTAATAATATAAATTCGTTTTAACGATCATAAAATTAAAAACCTATTTAAATTGTAAATTATTACACATAATATAGTATTATTATTATTATTTATATTATTTGTGTGTATTCTTAAACAGTACGTAGGAATATTATAACGTACAATATTAACTATTATTTAGAAAATATATCATATTCGTAATATTTTTTCCTTTCATTTTAGTACCTATATAAAATTAATATTTACTATCCAAACACATTTATTATTTAAAAAACGGTGTACTGACAAATCACTAATTCTGTTGGATTTACCACGCGACAGCGTATATATATAAGTACTTGAATATTTAATTTTCGTTTTATATTTACGAGTAGAACTTTTATTCACCATTTATACATTTTTATAACAACTAACTGATAAAAATGTTTACATTATGGCAATTTTTTTTATTTTTCTCAATATTTAGTGTCGTCAGCTGTGAAAATTTTAATGGTCACAGTAATTTACTATATGGCTTGATAAACATGTTCAAGAATTTGAGTGTACACACAGTTTGGACTACCACATGTTGGGACACAAGTAAGGCCACCTTAGTATGCACAAACAATTATCTTATATTAATTTATCTGAGTTGTATATGAAAAATGGCGAGTCAAAATAAATCGAAATAAATCGATACATTAAATAAATATAATACAAATAAATCGTTTACACTTAAAAGAATAATACCCAAATATCATTCTTAATAATGTAAATTCTTACATACGGCTCGGTCAAAAACTTGGGTTTAATCTTAGACAAAAAACTGACAATAAACACATCCGAACCAAAAGACTAACACTCAATGCTCGTATGCGTATTTGATAGACCTCTGTTAATTAGAAATAAGTCCACCGCTTTAAACACCAAACTCCTAATATTTACAAAGTCCTACTTAAACCGATCTAAACGTATAGACTTCAATTATGAGGCTCAGCGAAAAAATCTAACACTAATGAATATAATTATTCTAAAATAAATCACTTTCCAATGCTCCACCATATATCTCTAATTTAACTATTCATAATTATTTTCATATAAGAACAATAGAAGATGAAACATGTATCTTCTACAACCGCTTCCATAATCGACTCCAAACCCATTTTAACCCTCTCATAAAAGAACTTTTCATCCTTACACTCCCAGCAAATTCCACCTGCAGGTTAGAAGTGATGTCATGACCTCTTGCAAAACTTTAATATCTTATCTATAAAAAAATTTAAAAAGTTTAAAAAAAATATTACAACAAAATGTAAACAACTAGTCAAGAGTCACTAGTAGATGACTATTTTAATCAAACCTTTAGTGTTATATTACTTACTTTCATCATATAAACGTATTGTGCTAATAATTATATAGATTGTTTATGTAAAATAAAAATATAAAAAAAATATTAATACCTCATCTATGAGTCAATTACGTTAAAATATAAACTATTAATTAATTGTATTATATGTATAATGTTATATCAATTGAAATATTAAAATGATCAATTACAATTTATACAACCATAATTCATTTTAACTTTTCCGATTCGTAAAAAGTCATTGAATTTCTAAAACCATATTTATATGATCAGTCCTTACACGAGTTACGCTCGTATATTATACTAAATAGACAACAGACAAATTAAAACAAAAGTTTAAATATACATGATTATATAACTATTATATAAATTCAACTAAAATATTTTTATTACTTTCAATGTTACAGTTATATCTCATATTTAATAAAATAAAACATAAATAATTTATGATTACTATAAATCTCATCAAAATTATGTAACAGCTATATAAGCTATATTAATAAATGAACCTATTAAAAAATATTTTTTTTTGTTTTATTAATAACATTTTTCGTTTTTGCATCCAATATAGGTATTAACAGTGAATTTCTTATGAAATTTTCAAATGAAGATATATCGATAAATTTTGATATAAGAAATATACAAGCTATTATACATCAGACACAAAAAACATGGTTTAAATCTGGAATATTAGTCGACTTATCATGTGACCAAGCTTTTGATGTACTTCAGCAGGTTGAATTTATATTAGCTATTGTTTTTTTAACAATTGTAGGTATAATAATCGAATATCTTGCATAACGTTTGTAAGCTAAAATTGTGTACAGAGTTTCAAATAGAATACATGTATATTATTACATATCATCATATATATCATTATATTATTGTATATTAATATAATATTTCATTATGAATAATAAAATAAAATTAACCGATACATCAATGCGTGTTGGGCACTTATCTTGTTTCATTGATAAAAGAGGGTTGATAAACACATTTAACAATAAGAACCTGCAAGTTTTAATAATAATGTGAATATATCAAAAACAATAATTAACTAACAAAATATAAAATTGGAGTCAACTTTAAAAAAATAAATATCGATCGACGGTTAATTATGAAAGTCGATTACCATATAAATAATAATGATTCTTTGCTACTTGAAACGTAATAAAAAATCAGATTTACACATTCACTGGTCAAAATGGCAAAATAATGAAGCCATAAATTATGTGCTTAATTTTAGTATTAAACTGGTGAAATAAAAAAAATATTCAAACAAAGTATATTAAGTGTATAATATTGCAAATAAGATAGTAATGTTTGATGTTTCATAATATTAATATATTATACATAATTAAACAGGCATCAAAAAGACGCCTGTTCAACCTTCAAAACGAATGGGTTCTTTTTAATCGGCACGGAAATCCAAATAAAACAAACGCTCTAGAAATCGCTCTACACTCGTTCAGAACGCATATGAATCAAGCCCACGCGATGCCAGACTCGAGAGTGTATCTATTGATAGAGGTCGATATTAATATCTGGGAAATTTGGGACGGTTTTCGGTTGGGTGTTGTCGAAGAAGTTCAAGTGTCCCGAGTTGGTGTGATGACACCGGATCGAGTGGAAATTAAACCCTCCGATCGCACGAACTTAAAGCGTGTCGTCCTCTCAGCGTCGACGGTAGTAAGTCCCATTATCTAATATGTTTTAATCAATAAAATATTACAATATAGTTATAGAAATTCAGAGACATGTTTATGTATTTTGTGCCACAAGTAAGAAATAAAACTTCCCCCCCCACAACATCGTAAAAATGTTTTAAACGATAAATTTGTGAAGAATAAAAGCACAATATGTTAAAACCAATGCATTCTTTGCTGTATTCAAAATCTAAAAACATATTAGGTATACATAAAAAATACCTACACTGATAATCACTAGTGTAATACATTTATTATAATGTAACAATTAAATTTAAATAAAGGAAATTGAAAAAAAATTAAAAACTTTTACATCAAGCTTTTTTGTCGAAAAATCTATCAATTATATCAATGTAATTTAATTTCTTTGTTAAATCTAACTTATGGTTAAACATCTAAAGAATTCAGCCTTTCGTCAGTAGTCGTCCTTGACCTCAAATAAGACTTGATCCTTTTTAAGACGAAAAAGACCTTTCTGCAAAACAGTTAAGGTGTGTTTATAAACGCAATTTCTAAATATAAATCTTGATAATTATTTTTAATGATCAGAGAGTAAATTAATTTGAGTACAGCGTTAGGAAACTCATTACTTAGTATTGTTAATAAAAATGATAACTACACAGTAATAATTTTGTTATTTGTATTATTATTATTATTATTATTATATAAGTTCCCATAGTTTACCACACCTAAATTTTTTCCGCCTGGGACCCAAGCCACTCTTGCCTCCCCCCCCCCCCCTTGAATACGGCTTTGAATAGAATATGTAATATAATTATCGTTAGCTGAAGTATCTTCTACGGATACACAACAATATATGATTATATATTGCACAGTTAATACACAATATAATATATTATAATATAATTTACTACATAAATCATCAGTGGCGTACTTTGATCATATATGTAGGGTGGAAGAAGGGTGAAATGTTTAAACTTTTTACCTATCATCCTCCCCCTCTAAAAAAAATTGGTTTAGACCATAAGCACCCCTCAATACAGCCATTAGGACCTGTATATACGTTAAAATAAATAACTATATAAGTAGTATTTAAATATTCACATTTACAAATAGATAATATAGATACTTTAACTTTATTGTTATCTAGATAGGTACAGTTTCATCACAAATTACAATAAAACATCCACTTTACGTGGATTTAATCCTAATTCATTAAGTACCTAATTCTTAATGGTTAAGTTACTTTTAGAGCGTATAATATTGTTAGATAATTTATATTATTAGTTATAAGTTATACATTATACGTTTTATTTCGCGTTGACGCACATTGCTGTTTTGCATCGTCGCTTCACGATAAAATAATACTCGAACACTCAGTGGTTTTTTTTTTTTTGTGCCACAATATAATATAATGCGGATTTCAATATATTTATGCAATAGTAATTATTGATTAATGATTAGTATTTATTACAAAGTAATAACTATAGTATAATATTATAGTTATGCAAATCTATAACATAAGGGATTCGGATTTTTTGGTATTGTTTTTATAAAATATAGGTACTATATAGTACTTATAATTATTATTTAATATTTATATTTCAATAAATACATAAATGTAGTTGTTAGTTTGAAAAAAAAATGTCGTGGGAGGGGATACGATACCCAAATCTCTCCCGCCCCTCGTAATTACGCCACTATAAATCATAGTAGGTAGGTATATGTAAAGCATGATTAGATATTTGACGAATTGATAAAATATAAAATTATGCTTGTTTAATGTTACATCTTTGTCAGATTCTAGAACCAAATAGTTTCCGAGGTTGGAATAAGCCCATACATACTCATAATTTAGACGCATTTGCCCATATGCACTACGCCATTTGTACCGTATTAGCGGAACAATTAAACTTCACGTTAGTATAATATCTATTATTATTTAAATTCGAGATTTTTCTGAAAACTATCGATTCTAACGTTATTGTTTGTGTACGCAAAGGCTAAACTTGACAATGTCTGCCGATTATGGATGGAATTACGGTAACGGGACTTATAGCGGTTTAATAGGACAACTGCAAAGAGAAGAAATCGACTTTACGGCTGCCGGTGGTCTGATGAGATCAGATCGAATGGACGTTGGTGATTTGACCGTCGGGACATTCGTATCTCGGTAATGATTGAAAATGTAATATAATGATTAATTTATATTTTATCCAAATTGAAACATTATACTTTGTGATAGTGACGTACGCACTTGTTGTTTTTGATGGTGTTATACCTCCATAGTTTTTTTTTTTTTTAGTATACTATAAACGTAAGCATTTTCAACATTTACAATTATTATTATTAATTTATCTAGATAAAGATTAAACTATTAAAAAGATATATATATATTTATCATATTATATACGATACATACCTTTGAATATTTATTTTAAGAAATGGAATATTGATTTTGCATTACCCAGAGTTGTTTTAAAATGAAATCAAAGATTAAAAAAAACTTCTACTGATTTAAATCCACACACACACTGATGCTTATTACTATCAGTATCTGTAAACAAAGATAAGCAGTTATTTCTGTGTACACTACTGAAGCTTTGTTTAATTTCTATACTGATTTATGTCAATAGAAATAAATGTTTTCAAGATGTATAATATGAATAGGTAATAAACATATACTAAGTACTAGTTATTGTATCAACATCAATATTATTTCACTATCTATAGGTAGCAGATATCCGTTAAAAAATCAATTTTGTAACAAGTAGCCAAAACTCATCACGCGATAAACTGAACTCAAATTCTATCAATATTTTTTTAGTCGTGACATGCATTTTAAAATTATAAATTACCAATAATGTCACCCTTTTTGATTGTACAATTTTTAAAATTTCTTCAACAAAGTTCATGCATTCAAAATTGTTACATTTTAAGATGTTTTCAATCTTTTTATTTTCACTTGCATTCCTGTAGATAAACATACAACAAAAAAACAAATTTCAATGTAGACAGCCAACACGTTATGTAATTCGCTTATACTTTTTCATTTAAAATCACCGTATTGAAAAATTTACTCTGGATTACTTATATGATCTAAAAACAAAACATGTAAGGTATGAACATTTCCATAGCGAATAATAACATAATAATAATACAGAAAACCTCCCCCAACGAACACCTCTAAATATTAGACACAATTTCAGTGACCAAAAATGTCTGGTATTTAGAGATTTCACTGTAATATGTTTAACCAATAAAATATAATATTGTTTGAAAATCATATCGTACAATAATTTAGTTTATTTTTTTACCGATTCACCATCGTGATTTTAACCAATAATTTCAAATGTATATATTTTAGCACACGGATATTCGATATTTGCAAAGAAAACAGTACAGTTTACTTTTATGTTCACAGAACTGTCGCTATTTTTAAACAGCCTCCTCTGTCCAGTGTCAACAACATTTTCACCCTGCCGTTCGTGCTTAACGTCTGGATAGTAATGTTTGTCATGATGTCAGTGTTTACCGTGGCTCTGATATTTCTCATATGGACGTCTAATTGGTTACACGGCAAAGAAACGCGACTCTCGATCGCACTAGATACGATCACCTTGGTGTTTGCCGCTATTTGTCAACAAGGTATACCTAACCGAATCTTATCTACCTACATAAACGAAATCAAAAGTTTGTACGTGCATAACATAGTAATAATAATGCACTGAACAATATTCTTTTAACAAGTGGCACTGTGCAATGTTCCAAAAATTATTTATACTTTTCCCGTTATTTTCTTACAACCACCGCATCTGTTACTTGTAATTTTTAATGTATCAATATCAAAAATATCAAACAACTATTGATGCATTAAAATATAGTTTGAATGACGCGTCGATATTAATTATTCTATATTATGTTAAAATATTGCCGTTTAAAAATTCATCGTGGTATCGTAACAACAAACAAACGAACAATACCAAAATATATTAATAAAGTACGGAAGTATCTTTAATATTTATAAAAATAATAGATAATAGTTAGTTTTTGAAATAACAATGAGTGTTCTTTGTTAAAATAATTGTACTGTAATTGATTGTTATATAGTTTTTATATCTTTTTTTATATAGTTTTTTTATAACTGCTTAATTGAATAATTAATGACCGACTCGGATACACATTCAAACTTTTTCAACGTAACTTGTCTCAATTTTTTTCGAATCAGTATTTGTACCACGCTTTATTTATATCTTGCAACATCACTTGTCGGGTTTCTGATACCATGTAATTATCATGATTATAATTAAAAAAAAAATTTAAAAAAACTAGATCACTCACCGTTTTGAATAGCTAAGCTTCTCGCGTTTAAACCACTAATAGTGTGTTCAATTAAATAGTATCTTTTTTTACTAATGATTTATTACAAGTTAAAATACATCTAAGGTGTTAGATTTGACGTTACCCTGAAGACTCCACGGAGAGATTGACTGAGTTGTCTCCCAAAAATGTGTTTTTTATTGTTTTATTTATATTTATTTTTCTGATAGTGGGATCGTTGTAATTTTTTATAACAGATTAATCATTATTTATTTTTAAATTGATTAATAAAGCAACAAGTAATTTCTTAACGCCATTTGGCAGAGGTGGGTGTACAGTTAAACGGTCATGATGAACTTTGTGTCAAATTAATGATAAATCACTGGTATTGTATTATTGACAAAGCTAGTATATACCAACTCATTTCATTCCAAGCGAATAAGTTTTGACGGCTTGGAAGAAATATCTTCTAAGGCCCGTCTTTTCAGAAAATTACTCAATATTTTCCTATTTAGGATTTTCATCAGTTTTACAGTGGTTGTGATCAGTGTTACTATCAACTAGTATATTATAAAAAGCACTTACGATGAATTGAGGCCACTGCTGTACATCTTCTTCTAGTATATTATAGAAACAGAATTTGTAGCCTTCGTATATAAAAAGTAACTCCGATTTTTCACTTTTAACAAACTATTAAAATGTGTATACTAATTATAGGAATAATCGAAGAAATAATATAATAAGAACGAAGCTGACGTTGGACTAACAGTGTAAATGTAGAATAAAATGAAATAGTACGAAATATCATGTAATTATGAAATAACCTTATCTGTATAGAAACTTATCGATTAATATGTCAAGTTAATAATTACGATCAATAACGATTATCATTTAATCGAGTTTTACTCGAGCCGCAACTCATCTACAACCCTAAGTTGTTTAGTATCTATACGATATGAACGAGATGTGACCAAGATATGAATGAGTAAGAATTCTGAAGAAATATTGTGAAATCGGTTCGTATTATAATAGAATCCTAATCCGCACCAAACTTGTTATGAACAAATCTTTTGCGACCAACATGAACATATGCAATCCGAATTTGGGGCTGTGCTAAGCCGTTCCAAATTCACACTATACAAGCATTCCAGTCGATCACTCTCTGTATGATAACCTTCACACTTTGGTTTATATCTAACTCCTCATTATACACTCTGACCTTAAAATCAAATCAGTTGACCAATTAGCCACCAAAGTATCAAACATTACAAATATTTTTATTCTAAACTACATTCCCATACTAACCCATTAGTATCACAAATCTCATTCAATACACAACCCATAAATCCCAACCATCGACTCAAGAGAAAATATTGCAATGATAACTAACCTAAAATAATGTATCACGTTGGGTTCCATCACTGGTTGGCCTCCCTCCTTATTTCATCATATTTCATTATATTATCATATTTGCTTATTGTGCTATTCTAACACGGATTGTAAATATTCTCTTATAAATAAAAAAATACAGCATATAATAACGACGGCATCGCCCGCCGTTAATTCGATAATAGTAGAACGTTATTTTCAAAAATAAAAATTATGCCCCCGTCGTTTTTAATTTGACCCACACGAAGCGTATCATTCTGTTCGCAGGCCTGTCGGTGACGGCTGCCCAATACTCAGTCCCCGCGCGGTTGGCCACGTTCACGCTGTTCATGTGCGCAGTGTTCTTGTTCACGTCTTACGCGGCTTCCATTGTAGTTTTGCTGCAGTCGGCCAGCCAAACGATCAACACTGTCGGAGACTTGGCGGACAAACCGATCACGTTCAGCGCACAGGACACCAAACACATTTACGTATACTTCAATGTACACAAAAATAATGTCGCTATTGATTATTATTATTATTATTATTATTATTATTATATAAAGATATCGTGACGTAATGATATTATAACTGCGTTAAACATATTATATTTTGAAGTCGCATTTTTAATACACGCGATGCAGACTAGAAAAAAAATTCTAATGCGGAGCCGGGAGTCAAGGAAAAAACCAAAAATCATGTTTTTTTTTTTGATTTTTCATACTAAAGTATATCTTGAAAATACTCTAGCAATTTAAAAAAAAACTGAGAAATAACTACACACCTCGGTTACAACAACTCGACTCGCACGTATATATATTATGACCATTATATATAAAACTCCCCGTTTTCTATTTAGGTTTACGTATTTAGCACGCGTGCGATTAAACCACTTTTAAATGACTAATAATTTAATTAATGTTCCTACTTAAGAACCTCTACTGGCTATACCAAGTCTTTCGTTTGATCAGATTTTAAGCATATTGTTTCACAGATTTTAATGGGTTTTTTTTAACTCTTCACGCAGACTTTACACAATATCTTATATTGTATGAAGACGTCTAATATTAATATTTCCACAACAAAAGTCACTGACCGAAATTAATTTATTTTTATAAATTGTTTTCAGTTTATATAATTACGCCCATCTCAAAAAGTACAATGTATACGATTACACATTTTTAATTACAGGAAACAGTTGATGAAAATATTAAGAAAATCTATATCGAAAAGATAAAACCACAAGGTACAAAGGCATTCACGAGTCCGGAAATAGGCGTAGAACGGGTTAGAAATGAATTTCATTCGTATTTGGTGAGTTATAGTGAAATACAACTATCTAAGCACTAATAAAGTCGTAATGTGTATCAAATATGTGATATATAAGAGAAATTTTTAGGTGGAAATTACATTAGCGTATCATTTAATAGCTAAAACTTGGCAAGAACATGAAAAATGTAGTTTTTCTGAAAAAGAATTATATAAATTACCACCTCTTACGTTATACGTCGTAAAAAAGTCAGGATACAAAGACGTATTTAAACAAAAGTATGTATTTAAATACAAAACGCTTACCTTGTTAGTAAATTCAAAACTTAAAATAAGTTCAACAATTAAAATATATTTTTACAGCAATATTACTTTTGGGTTTTCAAAATCTATGTACAGAGTGATTCACTAAAGACGCTCACTCCCATATTTCATTTAATAATAAATTTATTCAAATTCTGACTTTTTTAAATTTTTAAATATACTCAAGACAAATTTTTCAAATTCTTATGATTTTTTTGTACTACTAAAGAAGTGTCAATACTAAAGTCTGTATTTCAAATAAGATAATTGTTTTGAAAACGTTAATGTATCTTGATCTAAATTCGAATAAGTAATTTTTTAGTTACCTATTAAAATGTTTATAATAAAGATAATAGTCTTTAAAAATGGTTTTATTAAAATATAAAATAATAACTGTAATATTTGATCTAGTGTTTATATTATACTTGGATCATTTTTACAAATTATAAATGTTGATAGATTAGTATTATTTACTAAAATGTTCAATTCACCATAGTCCCCATATTTTCTAAATCCATTATCATGGACCTATATAATTATCCTTAGTATATAAAGTTAAATGGTTAAAAAATTGCTCGTTTGAATTTTGATTTTGATACATTAACATTTTCAAAAAAATAATCCGCTAAATAATTTATAATAGAAAAGGGATGTTTGTAAAATAAAAGTTTGAATATTCACGGAACACTGAAATACAAAAAAAATCTCAAGAATTTGAAAATATGGTCATTAAGTATATTTAAAAATACCAAAAAATATACTTTGAATTATTGAATTATTGAAGAAAAAAGGGAATAAGCATGCTTTGAGAATGATCCCGTATTATGTAAGAACGTATATAGATTTATAAAATCCAATTACCTTAAAAAAATATACACATTTATATGGTTCACTTTTCGCTAAATATTTACAATAGCATATAATTACCATTCCAGGATGATACAACAACACGAAACCGGCTTAAAATATCGAATCACCAAGAACATAATGCCACAGAAGCAAAAGTGTGTTTCAGCCAACTCTGGCGTAGTACACTTCGACAGCGTTTCCGTGAAAGAAATTTATCCAGCACTGTTATTTCTCGGTTACGGCATATTTGCTTCTTGGTTATTATTGATATTTGAACACATTTATTATAAAACTCAAGTGGACGAACATCGTGCATAATAATATTAGATATGAAAATTTAATATCTGCATAATATTAGTTATTGTCGCAGAACGAAAACGCTTTAATATCAATAATTGTCTCAACATGACTTACATAAACTATTACCTATATAATAACATGTAACCATGTAGGTATCTATACACTGTGCAGTATATTATAATTATTACTTTTTAGTCAGTAATTATTTTATTACTATTATACAATTACTATAATGTGTACAGAAATGAATAATAACCTACTCCGTCTAACATCTTATAATTTATTATATATTCAATATTGTATACATTTCGTTAAATTTAACTAATTAACTCATTTATCATCAAAAAATGAAACCAATAACCATTGTAATATTACTTTAATTAAATCGACAAATTCGTTCGGATATCGTTTTGACTCTCTACTGTTAACGTCCTGTAATTCAAATTCCTGTTCACGTAGTTAGGATCATTTTCATAAGAGTTCGACACAGTACTACATGTACTGTTTGAACATACACTTGATCCTTTACATAAAATCACACAACAATTAATAAGTATTTTTTATATTCAAATTTATTCATGTTATTTAAACCCTAAATTTCTAATACCTACAAAAAATTGTGGTTTTTAATTTGTATGTCATATATATTACAGTATTTACTATATGGGCTGGAAAAGGGTTTATAAAAAATAAAAAATAATAAATAAAAATTTATTATTTTAATAATAATTATAATAATTAAATCAATTCCAATTTTTTAACGCTAGGTTAAAATGTTTTATTATTATATGAATATTCTTTTAAATTAAAATTATTTAAGTAACCGGTAAGAGTTTAATAGCTGCTAGGTAGTTGTAGTATATATTAATATTATATTATACTAACATAACTATTAGTTATTACAACATTTAATATAATAGTTAAATAAAGGGCAATATTGTTAATTTATTAAATAAATAAAGTATTAGTAAGCATTTTCGAAAGAACTTATAAATAAATAAGTTAATGTTGAAGGACTAAAAGTCCGATTTTTAAAAAAATATTGTTTTCAATATTTTGTTTATGAATTTTCCAAAATCTAACTATATCATATTATACTAACTCTCGTCGCTGTTATCGCCTTCCTCGCCAGAGCTAATTTTACGAAAAATTGTGGTCGCTTTTGTTTTGGCCCACATAACCCCAGGTTTTCGTTTCCCAATCTTCTTTGCTGGTTTTTTACGTACTGATAATTTTACAACGTTCGTCTCCGTCGCATCCGAAGAACTATCTCTGCAGAAAGCCCGTTTATTATTATTTATAATTAAAATGATACAAAACTATGAGTTAAAAGTTAAAACGCATACTTTTCTTCACTAATGTCTGTTATGTCTCCATAATGAATAGGATTTCTGCATAGAGTGCATTTGTTATCGATATCCGTAAAACATTTTGAACAATATACACCTTTACAGTTGCCATTGGCACACAATACTATTTCACCAGATTTAAAGTCTATTTTCTTTGCTTTGTAGCCACATAGAAGGCATACTGACTGTTTTTTACGACTCCAGATGCGATCCAAGAACGGATACCTTTAAGATTATTTTCTGTTGAATAATTTAATAAAATATAAAAAATATAATGCCTACCTATCAGTTATAAAAACATTTATTTGAGGATTTATATGGAACGCGCATTATAAAATATAATGTTAGTAAAAAAATATTTTTGAATTTATCGTACAATAACTATTTGATTTAAACACTAACTTAGAATAGATATGATCCATAAAGGACGTGTCCGGAACACCTCCGCCGCCCAAGCCGAATTTCCTGCGCAGAAATCGCCTTGCAAATTTGACAAAATTGATTCTCCGACGGATTATGTGGTTATGCAGCCACACCGCTCTTGTTCTAGCCACGTCTGGGTGATAGTATCCCATAACGGAAGACCGAAATCGCAAACCGTACGGTTGCATAATGGCCAGAAACCACGTCAAAGTTAACACAAAAACTATAGAAAACGAAAATAAATAATTCGATACGATCACCGACGGTCACTCTACGGTGTTTCATAGGTATATTTTATTATTTATATAGTTTTCTGACGTTTATGCACGACGAACAAACAATTATTATTAAGTGATATTCCTTATTAGGATGATTAGCAGTGACACCCAAAACTATGACTAGGTGTAGTAGTCATTATACATTGAAAATAAGGGGAGAATATTCAAAAAAAAAATATTTAATAATAGTTAATTACCAGGAGACATATTTAAATATAGGTCACTTTTAAAATTGAATTCATTTAAATTAAATATTTACCAATATTAACAATATTAATATAACAAAAAAAACTAATTAAATTTTGAGTTTTGAACGGGATGGATAAGTAAAATTTTGTCCTGAACGCAACTGGGACGATGGTTATAATTGATGCGGAGTTTCTCTGTATTAAGTAAAATATATTATAATTACATTCTAAGCAATAACCTTTAAACAATTATAATAATCAAGAATTTGTTGAAAACGTGAGCTTATTTAAATAAATTTAATCAACTTCTTTTTTTTTTGAATTGTATGTTCAACTTTTCGAAGCTCGAAACCTTTACTCTTCTGCTCATTCATAATAATAATAACATATTACATAACAATATAACAGGCATGCAATATATTTTGTTTTTGTCAATTCTATGGCCTTGGTCAATTATTATATATTATAGTAGCGTCGTACAGACAATAATGACATCAATTTTCATTATTAAGATGTTTGTATATTACTTATCCGCCGATAGCAATCGTAGTTTGGCGGCCACGGATTCGGCAAACAACTCATTGTATCCATGTTCATCTCATTCGCCACCGGCTTAAACGTTTGAATTATAGTTTTATACAGGTCCGCAAGTATCCCATCGCCATCGATGTTAACATCGATCATTCTTGGTGCTACGATATTTATATGACAGATTAATAACTATTGCAGTTCATACGATGGCCTTATTGTTTTTACGGTCGAGTTGTGACGACAGACGCCCATATTTTCTGACAGTGATCAATATCCAATAAAGACTGTAATCCACCACCATTTGTATGAGGATCTTAAAAGTCGCCAACAATAGTATGGCCAATGACCGGAATAGCGCTTTTCTTTCTCTCAGTATCAAATGAGCAGATGTTCGCTAATTTATAATGTTGACAACAAAAATATTATATTGAATAACAGATACGTTCATCAATTAATGTGTACCCATACAAATATGATAAATATTTTGTAAAAAAAAAAAAATGTTTTAATATTTTATATTATAAATTGAAATCGAATACAACTAAGAGTCCGCAAAATACACATCGTGGAATAGATACAAAAATAAATGTATAATCAAAACGTTTTAAGTGAGTAGCAAATGCCTAACATGAGACTCAACTTCACTTTCAACCGTTATCAACATTTAAAAAAAACAGAATAAACATAATATATTATACGTTTGCTGTATTAATTATAATTAAGGATTTCATGAAATTTTGAATATTATTATCTTTATTGACGGAAAAACTTCATTTACAAAACAATAAATATATAAAATTGTGTAGTGACATAGATACAATAAAATTAGGTACAATAATATAAAATTCACATTCAATTAATACAACAAAGTACCTAATTATGTAGTTTATAATTTACAGCCAAAATTAATTATTAACAAAAATTAATATACATGGTGTTTCTTATAGTCATCAGTATATTCGTAGGTGATGATTTTAAGTATGTTTTAGAAATATTATCAATTAAAAAACTTTCTTGATTTCTTGTGGATTTGGTATTAATTCGAAAATTCAAATAAATAATTATAATCAATAGAGTTATTTAATAGTTTTAATAAAAATGAATAATGAAGGTTACTTCTCCTTGTATTTAACGATTGTATATTAAAATAAGATAACACTCCAATATAATCTGAATGACGTGGACGTGTATTATATAATATAATATATTCATTGTTGATATTATTTTTATATGATTTACTTTATTATTATTATATTATTAAAGAAAGAATTATAATTTATTACATATTGATATTTCATAGTATAGAGATATAGTTGATAGTTGATAGTCAAATAAGTTGTATTTTACATTGTTAATGCATTTTAAAACGAGCATTTTACCTTGACATTAGCACTTTCAAGGGGATGGGGGGGGGGAAATGGAAGCAATTGATCTCCCTCCTCCGTCATGTTGTACAATCATATGATATTTGATTCATGTTATAATGTGTTTAATAATATATATATATAATTCCATTGTTTAAAGCTAACCATTTTTTATAACCACCTTCTCTCCACCCAGTTAATGACATCTATATCTGCCCTTGAACACTTACGTTCAAATATATATTAATTAAAACTCGTCTATATTAATTTATATGTTTGAAAATCGAATGTAAAAACATCTAGTACAATATATTATTGTATACTATTTTGTAGAGTGTAACAGAAAGAACTCCCTATATGTAATCAATTACGCGATGTCTTTTAATATAATCAATATTTTAAACTTTTTTGTTTCATATAACAATTATATGATACATGATTATTTTATTTATTAGCAATTATTTACTAAAAAAAAAATTCTAAACAGAAAATATCACAGGGATAATTAATTGAATCTGTCAGCTAATTTCTATTGCACCCTGTGTTTATACTAATAAGACTTAGTAAGTATACCTACCTCTATGAATTTATTTTTTTCTACTCTAGTCAGCGGCATGATGGTCGGACGGTCGAGTATCTGTTTCCGTTCATCTAGCTCGTATAACTCCTTTGTCAAGTATTTATTATCGAACGAATCGACCGTTAAATACTTCTGTCTGTACCGCAACACTCTACGACCGTAATATTATTTTAAGTGGAACATGTTTTGAGGGTGCCTACCAAGAATTTCAAAAATACTCGCCTCACAAACACATACAGGAAAAAGAACGAAAAAATAGACCCAGCCCAGTCGAACAACAGTACGACATTTTCGATCTTGTACTTGATTTCAGTAATGATACCGCGAATAATGTCGCTACTCAGTTTGCTCGGCGTCGACTCAAATGCAAATGAATGTTTGAACTCGATGGACACATAAAACATGTTTTTCATATGCCGTACGTAACTCTTTAAACCTGAAAACCATCGAATTTGATATTTAGTTGTAATATTATAATTGCGGAGTAATCATAGGCGTATTTACGGGGAAAGGGGGGCTGGTTGACCACTGCCTCCCTGTCACAAAAAAATCAAGCCTGGATAAAAAAAAAAGGTTGTGAGATCACCGATCACTACAGATTTTGATTATTTGTAATCAAAAGCCTAACCTATCAGAATACTTGAAAAATTCTTATTAATGATAGGTGTTATAAGAAAAAATGTAATTTTTGAAAAAAAAAATGTTAAATGCCTACCTATTTTATAGAAAATTAAAGTTTTACTTTGTAGTTTAGATTTTGTAAGTGGTCATTCTGGTGGTGGTTTTTCTAACTATGAATCAAAATCATCTGGATGGTTCATTAACCATCATTATCGAACAAGAAGTATAAACTTTGATGATGTCATTGAGTCTTTTAAAGTATTGAAACAACGAGAGGAGAATAAATTTATAAACATTTAATTTTTATCAACAATTTCTAATTTACTAGATTATGTAAAATGTGTTTTTAATTAAGTTTTAAATGTATTTTTATTATTTTAACACTCCGGTGGTTATACTTTTCAGTTAAAATTAAAAAATTTTCATATTATTGCAAGATTTTTAACAAAAATATGGATGTCTAAAAAAAAATATGCCACAAGATTTAAAAATTTGTTATGCCTCCTCGGTTACCAAAGTCTAAACACGTCTATGGTGGTAATAATATAGCAGCATAGAAATAGGTATTCATATAGTTTTCGAAGCTCACTATTGTGAATCGCCCCGAAAATAGATTCATTTATGAATTCGAAAAATTCACAAAGACTGTCCAGAAACTTAACCGTGTAGCATACGTTTGAAATCACGTAGGATATTGAACACATCCAATCGAAAGTTGGCGAAACTGTCACCTGCGTAAAACCCGTGTAATAATTATTTTTCATTGTTATGATGGTCTTAAAAAATATTTCTACACCATTAAATTTTTTACTATATTTACCTTACACTCCTCCAAAGCGTTTTCGAACATTTTCGTGCACCTCTCATACGGCGTTCCGACTTTTTTGTTACAGATGTTCATTACGCTGTACAACCATTCATACGCTGACTTGATGGTTCGTACTATATATTATATAGGTTAAGATATACATATTATAATATTATATAAAATAATATGTGTTTTTTTTTTTGTCGCCAGAGTGTTAGGTTTAAGTATAACGTCTTAAAATGTTTTGGATAAATCTAGCTCCGTCTAGCAACTGTTTTTAACTTATTTTAAAAAAGATCAAAAATTGTCTTAAGTTTACAATTGATGACGCAAACATTTTACAAATAAACAATTCACGATAAAGATACTAACATTTTTGATAATATCATTACTAGGGCTCAGAATTTATAGAAGTTTGAAAAGGCAATATATGCGTTTAAATATGCATAAAAAAAATGTTAAATATATACAACAAAATTTAATAAAATATGTAGAAAAATTATTTAAAACTTAAAAAAAAAGTTGTCTATACGCACAAAAAAAATGTAAAATATGGTAGAAAAACTGGTTGGCTTTTTGACATATTAAACTGAAAAAATAATTTAAAAAACATAAATCGTGGCGATAAAAATATATACACCTAGGCATGTTAAAACATATTAAGTTCTATATTCAATATTATTTTAATTACACTAGTTAAGAAAGAAATAAAAATATTTTTATTTTAATCTTTTGAATTTATATTGTATAATATGAGTGTACAAATCAAGAACTATGCATTTTTAAATTTTCAATTTTTAAACTTATCATTGTATTAGCTCAGAAGTCTTACTTGGTCTTCTGTATAAATCGAGAGTATAATATAGAACAATATAGAACTCCTATTACTTCCAAGCACTAATCATTACGATCAATATTATTTGTGAGTACGACTCATGATATTATAGATACCCAAATTAATAAAACACCCTCACCTAACTCGGTCACAGTATTCTTGACGGCCAACATCCCTTTTTTCATTTTATTTATTATTACGGCTAGGTCTGCTTTTATGCGCGTTACAGAAGTTTGGATAGCTAGTAATGGCTTTTTAATTATCTCAACGATTTGTCGTATGGCCGATTTTATTTCGTCCTGAAACGTTCCATTCGCGGAATAGATACATTAAAACATTTTTATTGATAGAAAATAATTATTGTGCAAGCCATTCACACCTGCAAGCAAGTGAGCGATTCCGATAAAACTCCGGTGTTGTGTAATGTAGTCTTAGAAGGTCCAGAAAACGATAAAATGAAGGCATACATGAGTAGTGCGTGTCGACCCTTATCCGAAAATAACTGCGGCAAGACCATCATAAAAATACATCTAAATCGATTAAAGAATAAGACTTTGTTAGATGCGAATAAATAATTTTGATTGCACTGTAAATTAACGATTCATGTTATATTTTACAATATCGTGTACCACTTACTTCGATGCCGAAGTGTAAAATATTCAAGTATGTTATTAAATTAAGCATATACTTATCCTTAATTTATATTATATGTTAGTTGTATAGATATACTTAAATCACTATAATGTATGTTAAAAGTTCCAAACACACCTGCAAATCGGAGAAAATGCCAATCCTAATGTTAGTACGCTCCCGACTGCCGAACTTATTACTGTGGCCTTAGTGTAAGAATAATTTAATTGCAGTAAAAGAAACATGAACATTGTCATTGTCAATAAAATTCCACCTAAAACGTATGACTTGTTTGAATAATGGAATTCAGACAAGAGAAAACTAAGTTGAAAATTGTATAAAATAAATTATAATATTGTTAATTATAAATCAAAATAATAAATGCGTTTTAAAAAGTCATAGGTATATCAAAACAGTTTACTCGTAAATCCTAATAAAGATTTTAAGAGGAAGTTGGCAAACGTTCCGTTAGTTTCTATAATTTTCTTAATTTTTGCCCATTTAATCATTCTCTTGTTTTCTTTATTTACACCAAACCATTTTTCTATCCAAACACACCATAATAAACTAAGCAAGTAGATAAAAAGTAATTCAGTGGCGATTTTAATTAAATAAAAACAATACGGAATAATTACTTAAGCAAAATGTCAATAAAACGATCGAAAATTGAATATTTTGGTATCTTTCCTTTTAGTTTTTCCAATGCATAGACTTTTCGTCTCAAATAGCTTTTGAATATAATTTTTAACAGTAAAGTACGAAAAACACGACAAAAAAACATCACTTTTTTTAATATTTTGTATCAGTTTATACAACTCTCCAAAATAGATTAACAGAAAACAAAGCATAACAGTAAATTATCAAGACAAATAAAAAAAATAATGGTAACTATTAAATTACCAACTAGAAAAATGTATATAATAATATAAATACTGAAATAGTGAGAAAATATTTAAAAATATGTCATAATATATAAACAAATATTAAAATTGTTGTTGATAGCAATAAATACACATTTTTAAATAGTTAAAATAATTTACATAGTAACAAATGCATATTATAAATTATAATATTATATATAATAATATATATAAAATTTATATTATATAAAAGTAAAGTTAAGTAAAGTTAAGTGTATATCTGTATTATATATAATATTTTATTTTCTATGATTAATTTTTTTAACCAACAATTGCCCATGTTGTTTTGCGTCAGTTTGGTCTGTAACAGTGTACATTTACTGCCCCACCAAATATTTATTTTTTAATTCTAAATTTAACAAAAATAGATATATTATATTAGGTACATGATTTAGAAATTGCTTAAATTAAAAATATTGTTTTTAACGAGGTAAATTAATTTCTACTTCTATTATCCACTAGAACCTGAGCCTAAAATTTTTTAATTTTTTTTTTTTTTAACTAAAACCAGAACCTAATTGTTTTTTAAAAATGAATTCTAATTAATTCAAACCAGAACTGCTAAAAGCTAAAACCAAAAAAAAAGTTACCAATGGATCAGTGACAAGTCCATGAATTTTAAATTTTAAATACAAAATTATTATCTAACGATTTGCGTAGTACGCTATCTATCAGAAACTGTTGAAGCTACACACATACGTAAAATAAAATAATAAATCAAAACGCATACATTTAATATTTTATGGTATTCATTATATTAGATTTCAACTGAATAATTTGATTTATTAATATCCACATTCGTAAAACAAAATATTATACCTTCCTGACAAATCATTAAAATTATTCGCGATTAAAAGCCTGAACGGCGCTCCCTTGTGGAAGTCATCAGAACTATTATAACGGGGAAGATATGTTATCGCCTGTACGGTGTATAAAAAATTGAATAGTACAGTTTACAAAAATATTGACAACAGTTATGGAATTGATCTAGGATGCAAGAAGTCTGAGTTTAAATCATTAATTAGCAAAAATAAAAACATTGCTAACAAAAAGAATCTCCAAGTGAATTCTGGATGTGAAATTTTATGTTCCAAATTTATAAGAATAATTTGTTCTACGCCTACCGCTCAATCGCCAGATTTGTCAAATTCAACTACTAATGCTTCTAATACAAATAAAGGAATTCAAGTTGATACTCATATATTTATCTGAGATGTCTTGCAACAATGAATATTATGGAATTAATTAGGTCAGATTCCAATTTAAATTCACCTACTGATATACCTAAAATTAAATATTTACATCAAATCACCAAGATATTAGAATTAGTCATAAACAAATTGCAATACAATATACATTTTAAGCTTGATCCGTGAGAGCAAATTACTATGACTTTTATGAAACTTAAATTAGACTTAACATTTGTGAATTTGCGAGTGTTTTTTAGTATATATAATTCTTGC
This sequence comes from Pentalonia nigronervosa, assembly GCA_014851325.1. Taxonomy (NCBI): domain Eukaryota; kingdom Metazoa; phylum Arthropoda; class Insecta; order Hemiptera; family Aphididae; genus Pentalonia; species Pentalonia nigronervosa. The sequence goes on along the minus strand of JACXSJ010000803.1, from coordinate 14,331 downwards.
TGTACAAAATTTACTGTTTCTAGAAATAATTCACCTTTTATTTTTAGTTTTTAAAAATTTGGTTTATTTGGTCTCTTAAGAATATAATTTAAAGAAATATGCCTAAATGCTTTGATAACTTTACTAATACCAGAATGATTCTCGATTGTACAGAGACGAGTAGAACGCCCAAAATGTTTATCATGTAAAATAAGGACTTTTTTGAATGAAAGTTGTATTTAGATGTGTGTACAGAAGGTGATGGAATAATGGTTGACAAAGGATTTTTGATTGAAAAAGAATGTTCAGGACATAGTTTAATTCTACACAGACCACTTTTTCTTGGCAAAAATAAGCAACTTAAACTAAAAGATGATATATTCAATACAGAAATAGCCAGAGCCCGAGTTCATATAGAAAAATACACAATACAACAAATTAAAATTTTTAAGTTTTTGGAAATAAAATTCCATGGGCTTTTTCAACAAAAGTTAGTAAAATAATGGTCATTATTGGTGGTATGGTTAATATATCTCGTTCAATAATTGTTGAAGTTGGATTTAATACTTCTGAAATAGTAAATAATAATTATAAGCTTTAGATAAATGCAAATATGCAATGAATAATTTTAGAACAAAACCAAAGTTAAATATACATTTTACTTCTTTTAATATTCATAATAGTAACGTATAATTATATAAATATAAAAATGAACAGTTAATAACTTATTAATATTTAATATTAAGGTAACATTTTGACATAGTTTTTGTATCATATAAACTAAAATATAAATGTTTTGTGTTTTCGAAAATAAAGACATTTATAATTTATTTAAGATAATTTATTAAATTAGAAAAAAATTTTTCAAAATAAATATTTGTTAAACACTGAAAAAGCTTTGGCAATAATTTGTATCAAATTCAACATTAATTGCAATTATAGTCATTCATTTCTGCATAAATCACTAATAAGCACATGTTTATATTACATAGTAATCATCCAAGCTGAATCAGCATAAAATGTATGTTTTTTTCAAAAAAAGCTTTTCGTTTTGAACTTTAATATACTTAAGTTGAGCTATTAAAGCTGCACCATAACGTACATCCTTTGACTTGACTGGGCATTTTATTTCCAATAGAAAATATTGGTTGTTCAATAAAAAAAACCATTGGTACTGAATCCTAACCATGAACATTTAACATTAATTATAAAACCTAATTTAAGAACTTCCATATCATACATTTTTTCAAAACTAATTCTGGCTTTAGGTTCATTTTTCTTTCCAAATTTTATAGTAGTATTACCAGAAAAATTTGAAATCTAGCATTACTTGACCTTTGACTCGAAATCAGGGTTTTTGTTATTCAAGTAAAAAAATTGTAAGCAGTAGTACTGTTATCTTAATTTTTCTTTCTTTTAACGATACAAGACCAGTTTGTTGATATATACTAGAACACATTTGTTCAAATTTTTTACTATCAACATGTACATTTGCATAAAAAAAATCAATTCATCTTGTGATTTACTATCAATCAACATAAAATTGATCTTCATCATTGAATAGTACAAAACTATTTGTTTCTAAAATATAATTTTAATAGGTCTTGCTCTGAAACAGACAATTTTTTTTATTTTGAATTTCTAGTATTTCACGGTGTCCAAACTTATGAATAGCAAATTCCAAATCAAGAAATCCTAATGAAATATATAATATAAATACTAGATTTTCGCAAATTCTTATGTTATAACAATTTTACACAGATTTACCTAGTGTTATAAAAAGAAATTTAATAACAAATGTGAAGTCTAAGTCAATGATGCAATTGATCTGAGACACTAATGTTATTTATTACAATTAATATGTATTCTCTTAAAAAATAGCTATATATATATATACATTGTACTGATTAGTAAACTGTGTCCAATCAGCAACTCATATGGTAAGCATATGGGTGGATAGGCCTACTGGGAAGCCGGGAATTTCCCAGTGGACTCCTCTCTGTATTTGGACTATGGGGCCCTTTGCACCTTTTTATCGTTTGACGCAATGACTCATTAATATTATACAATTACAATAAAAATTAGAAATATAAAATAATATAATTTAAAGCAAATTTAGAGCAAGCCACTGTATGTCATTTTAATAAAGCTATTTATTTATATATATAATACACATTATTAATATTATATTTCATTAGTTTACCTCTAAAAATTATTTTTACCTAATAAAAACTTGTATAATGTTATCTTTTAAATCATCTGGTAGGGTTTAGCTGTATTTTGGCTTTATAGATAGGACATGACAGAACTCTTCTAATGAAACTGCTTTATACATATTTTTAGAAGCAGAACTAGTTTTCATCCATTATTGAAGACCATTACAGCTCCACAACTCCAATTAATTTCCAGGGATTCTATTTCATATTTTAAAATTGAATACATATAAAAAAAAATATATAAAAATTAATAATGAATCTTTTATGGGTTTCTAAAGTATAGTAAATACTTTTTCAATTTTAACAATTTTAACTAAATTATTATGTTTTACCAAAATGGACAGGCATACAATTTATAGTTCAATGACTTTTTCTAGTAATATTACAGACATAAATTTGCTGAAAAAATATACTTACTTTGTGAGGTTTTCCATTTAGATCATTTGTTTACAGACATAATCCTAAAATATGAATATATGCATCATTTCTACATTTTACACACATTTCTAAAATATGATTGCATTTTACAATCTGAGAACCTTCTATAAAAAATCTTTTAAAATCTCCAATGTATTGAATAACGTCTGTTATTTCAATTACTGAATTAAACATTGTAATAAAAATATAATTAATATTTTAATTTATAATACTATAATAGTTTCTACCTCTATCTATCACAGTAATACGAGCATTCACAGCATAGCAAAGTAAGTAGTAAGCATGATATAATAAATGTGTATATAATATATTATACATAGTAGGATCAAAAAGTTCCCGGAATTTCATTTTATTTTTTTATGTATACAATTTAAATATAAATCTACTTAATCTTCTTCAAAGTATCGTCCTTCAGCACAGACACACTTACTCCAACGACTTTGTAACTGCTGGAAACATCTTTGGTATCCCTCTATTGGAATGGCCCTGAGATTTGCTGTTGCGTTAACTTTAATGTCTTCAATCGTCGCAAAACGTTCACCTTTGAGTCCAAGTTTTAGATTTGGAAACAGCCAGAAGTCACATGGAGCAAT
>JACXSJ010000803.1:0-11005 GCA_014851325.1 Pentalonia nigronervosa | reverse complement strand
GATCAACATGACCTTCAATTGTGCCACTCCGCTCTTCGTCTTCGAGTGACTCTTGACCATTTTTGAACCGTTTAAACCAATCATAAACGGCTGTTTTCTTTAATGCTTCATCGCCATAAACTGTTTTCAAACATTCAAGCGTTTCTGCAGCAGTTTTTCCATGTTTAAAACAAAATTTAATGTTAGCGCGTTGTTCAAATTGTGACATTTTGAAAATATGCGTAAACTCCGTTTCGTACGAACACGATTACGACTCACATGACACTAATGTAATTTTAACGACAAAACCTACAGATAGCTAATAATGTCTACTTTTAATTCCAATAAACAGATATTTGATAAGAAAAATAGTTTTTTTTCTATAAATAAATTCCGGGAACTTTTTGATCCTAGTACGTATATCATGATAGGTAATAAGTACACACAGCACATGCGAGATGCGACCATGTTCCCCGTTAGCCATATCATTAGTATCGACTAGTGCGCTACCTATATTTCCTTTCAATCGGGAAATTCGATTTTGAACGATTACAATTTTACCAGATCTCCGTGGCCAAACACAATATAATTTAAGAGACAAATTTAATTTTATGCGTAATTAAAATATGACGACGGTAGTCGGGAAGTCAATGATAATACACAGTAATAATACTATATAATGTTGTTGATCGGTCGTAGTTATTTTTGTTCCGAGTCAGTTTTCGTACTGAAGAAAAATACGATTCTCGAGTTGTTTTACAAATTCACGTGCACTAATGCATTACACAGGTAGGCGGTACTCAACACTAATGTTAGCGCTGTTAAAAATTTGATATTTTTTTCACACTTGCCTTTGGAAATTTATAAAACTAAATCAAAATTCACCATTCAATTATAAAATTACCATGTACTTACAATATCACATTACAGTTAATACGATCACGACGAATAGTTATTTAAACAATAAACCAAATATATTCATAGGTATATTATGTACCATCAGATTACATTCATCGTTCAATCTTAACGTAATATTGTACAAGCGTCCTATTAAAAAAATACTAAGTACCTATTTTAAGTATTATTAAACAACAAAATTATTATTCGTTGAATTTATTTTCGTACAATTTTGTGAATCAATCGTGTAAATAATAATTGTAGATAGATAAAATATCAGAAAAAAAGTGCAATAATAATATAAGTAATATCGTGTGAAAATCACAATTTATTTCAAATAATATGTAAGATTTCACAAATAGACGCGTACACTTTGTTTCAAAACATAGCATATTATACTGTATGCGGCTTTTGCGTATCTAATAATAATAATAATAATGATTTCCAAAGCGAGACAAATCATTTTTGGGTAATTATTTATAACTAATATACTAACAAACATTTATAATTCATCACTCAATCTTGGGTTGAACGAAAACCGTTTTTCACGGGACGCTCGTGCCTTTTTCGACCTTGATTTTTTTAACAGTTTCAGGGCCAGCCTAACACCGTCATCATTGCCTAGAATACATAGTTGCTGGACATTTGATGTTCCATACGAGAACAAGACCGTCATTTTTTCAACATTGGCTTTCTTGCAAATATATCGGCACAACTTAACGTTCAAGGCGGTGACAAGTTCTGCAAGATTGTTGGAAATTTCAATTTGGTAGAAACTATTCTCAAGTTTCACCGGTGCAGATCTTTCCGTTCTGGACATTGGTTTTTTTAACACTATCATGATTGTCGTTGGCACTTTTTTGGCCACATTTTGTAGTGTCGTCTTCGCGTTTCAAAGCATTGGTGACATCCAAAACGGGTAAAACACTTGCATCGGAATCGCCGTAACTAGTTTTGGGATATTTTACATCTCCGTCAACGATTTCGCTATTAGCTACTTGATCTCCTCCCGTGCTATCAAAACGGCTTATCACGGTTTCCAGTTTCAATTCTGTTTTGATTGAATCACCAACGCCGTTTCCAAGATTTTCTCCAATTTTTTGATCATATTTTTCAGTGATGTCTTCGCGTTTCATCCGTTTTACCCGCACCGAAATCGCCGTGACTGGTTTTGCGATATTTTACGGGTCTGTCAACGATTTCACAAAACTCTTCGTGACCTCCTCCCGTACATTTAAAACGCCTTGTGACGATTTTCAGCTTCAATTCTGTTTCGATTGAACTACAAGCACCGTTTTCAAAATCATCTCTAATTTTTTGATCGCGGATCACAAAATTGCATGTGCTGGAATCCCGGATCATGTTTTTTTTTGTTTTTGGTCTTTTATGACATGTGGATCACAATACTACGCTCCATTTTGAATAAATTATGATCAATGTATATTTTTTGTAGAATAAATAGATCAAAAAAATAATACCAAATGACTCGATATCAATTTATACGTAAACAAAAAATTATTCAGCTATTGACGATAACATAAAATATAGTGCTATAGTGATATAAAAATATTAATTTCTTTTAATGTATCAATGTGTAACAAATATCGTTGAAATGTGTGTAAAAAAAAAAAAAAATAATAATAATAAAATAATTAATATAATTAATTTTTAACCATTAAGAAGATTTGACAATTTCTTAATCTCCAGAAAGCCATTTGTCTTACGGTAATATAATAAAAGTGTAGTTATTATTTGTATTATATATATTTTTTAGTAAAACGTTTCGGATATTTTTGCAGTGTTATTTTGATTATAAATAAGTTGCACTTCACAAATCAAACTTTAAATATTATCTTTGACTCTACAAATCAAAAAATATTAAGAAAGCCATTCGACTAACAAAAAAAAACTAAATTCAATAGTAACCGATTTCAAATACGATAGCACGACCATAGAACACCATTCCACGTTTATACATCTAAAACATTATATAAGCTTACCCTACGCGTGAAGTAATTTTGTTTTTTATTTTATTTTAATTTTATTTTAAGTCTGAATAGGAATATATTTCACAGAGAATTTTTGGACTCCGTGGTATTGAATTTTAGTTGAACACCGTATGTGATTAAGATTGACTGAGTTGACGTAGTTGAAAATATGCTGTTGTTGGGGAAGAGAGAAAAAAATTAGAAAATAAATGAAACACCCAAAATAAAATCAAATATACTTATACACTGAATTTCATTTGGCCTAGTTTTGCGACAACCTTTCATACTTTAAAATCCAATTTTATCTCGCTTCTATTTTGCCAATTTTCTAAGGTGAATAATAAAAATAGATTAAAATAGATTATTGTACTGAAAATACGATAAAAAAATGGTATAAATATATCTCATAGGTAACAATAAGAAGACGTCAGTACATTTTTTTTTAAATTTTAAATACGAGTATAATTTTTAAATTGAGTTTTGATTGTTTTGAATTACAAATACTGAAAAAATTCGAATTTTTTGCTGGATATAGCTGTTGAAAATGCACGATATAAAGTGCGTTTGGCCAGAACAAGTGTGGTTGCTATAAATTATTATTATAAGCGATTATTTACTTAATTCAATCATGTATTTCTAATTTTCGAAACGAACACTTTTTTGGAAACTCTTGTTTCCTAAAATACGAATTAACAAAAGAAACCCGTGCGAGGTTTGCGACGTACGATACCGCGTACTTACCGCAGTGAATCAAAAGTCGGAAGTGAACAATAAGTGTTAAGAAAACCATTTTATTTTATTTTGAGTGTCGACTTGTGGTTTATACGTTTTATTTTTAATCTGCAACGCGTAACTATAAGGCGTGAGAGTGTATAGTTTTTTTTCTGCTATTACGATCGTGCACAACTGAAACTCCGCTGTATACTTTCATACTGCACTAACAACAATAACAATTTGTGTATGCCTTTTGCCACTGCCGGTGAAATATTAAAACGAAACGCGCCCGCGTATAGGTAATTAAAAATCTTTAATTCATCAGAATAAAAAAAAAATTACGTGAGTATAACCTCGACAGTTTTCAGATCTCATTTACTTTGACCGATAAAACCTTATGTTTACATAATATTATATATTATACTTGGTGGTTCTTTTAAATAAAAGCACTCATTTTCTCGAAGTGAAACATTTGACTTTGATGATTCGTTATGCGTATTGACATCGATTACAAAGGTATGTGTGCCAATTTTAAACTTATTTTTTTTTTAAATGTTTTAATTTATATTTTTGAAGTATTAAGTTCAAATAGTTTTGTCAAATTGAGAACATTTTTTTTAGAGAAGGATACGTTTTAATGTCGTTTGTAAATATGTTAATTATTGTTGGATTTGAAATTATTTTGGTTACATTTTAAGCGGATTGATAATTTTAAATTACTATACAAAATACATATTTAATAAAAAATAAAAAAATAATAAACATCTGATTGCTTGACATTGATAACAACTCGAGTGATAAAAATTAAAAGTTTTTAAAGTCAAGTCTATAAACCATACATTATATGTTAAGACAGCTTATGGTTTGATTTTTGTCAAGATGAATAAAATTTTTCCTTTTAATAAATTTGTCACAGGCTTGAACATCATCAAAGCCAACGGCGGACCATTAAACTCCATAAAAAAATTATTCAGGTGAGTTTTTTACTTTAAAATATTATGGTTTTTTCTGTTTAATTCTTGATCATTTTCTCGAAACAAATCTTACAATGTACAATCTTACAAACTGCGCAAAAATGTTATTGAGTTAGTCTTAAGTAATTCAACAGTATTAGTTTAAAAATGAATGAAAGTGTGTTTATCGCTTTAAAACGCAAATATAGATCAGCGTTAATATGTTATGTCTGTATGTACATGGTATAATAGTGTAATAATCATAATAATTACTTTATTACTTTATCAAAACATTATTGTTCTATATTATAGGAAAATGATGCCTAACCATGAAGCATAAGTGATTTTAAATGTTAATATTAGTGTGTAAAATGTAGAAATTGTAATGGGTGTTAATTGTACACAATATTAAGTTTTTATCATAAATAATACTACTCAGATTTGAAATATTTTATAAACAACTATTATTAAATATTTACTACCGTGTATCTCGTGATCTAGTAGATCATTTTCAAATATTTTAATTAGTATCATTATTTATTATAGCTATTTTATAATCAAACAAAAAGTAATTCATAAACATTCATACACCTGATAATTTTCACATATTTACTGACTAATAGGTTTTGTTTTTGTTAATAAGAAAATTGTGGTGGAACCAATTATATTTATACAATTTTCATTATAATATGATTTGTAAATATTTAAGCTGATCTCTTTTACTATCTATTAATATTAATCCGCCATGCCCTCTATAACTCTGTATTACATTTAATTATATTTAAGGTGTTTCTAAAATTATTATTGTGCCATCACTGACAACAGGGTAGATTGTTTATGTATCTTTTCTCCTATTTTAAAATATCATGCTCTTTTATAACTCAATAAATAATTTTTTTTTATTATTTGGAAAACTTATAATCTGTATTTAGTATCACTAACACAATAATATGTAGGTAAATATAATGAATCATAAATATAATATAATAATAACAGAATGTTATGTTGAGGATAGATATCATTTGATAAACTCTTCATAAAAAATAATTTAAATTAATATTATTAAATTGTAATAAACATATATTAGAAAAACACTTGTAATTTATTATATTTAAAAAAAGAAAAGAAATGAAAAATATCACTGTTATAATTTTTTAAATCCTTAGTTTTATTTGTATAATTTTTAAACACTTATTAATATTTAATCTTTTAATAATTATTATGTAATTTTTTTTTTTACAGACAGGATGAATTAAAAATTGGTACATTAGTTGGTACTGATGAAATGGGCAATCGTTATTATGAAAACAATTTATATTTTTATGGTAATTATCTGTCAATTGGTGATAACATTTTTACAACTTTAGTAGGTTGTTTAATTCAGTTTATATATTTAAGGACGTAATCGTTGGGTAGAGTACAATGATCAAGTGTTTTTGGATTATGATGCAAGTCAAATTCCTGCTGAATGGTATGGTTGGATCCATTACAAAACGGACCTTCTTCCATATAATGTAACTATAATTGAATAATGAAAAATAGTACTAATAGTTAATAATCTAATCAAACGTTTTAAAATAAAATTTCTTCATTTGCTATAATATAAATTATAATATGTTTATAAAAATAAAAATTGTTATAATCATATAATATAAACAAACATGTTTAATATTTCGTGAATAATAATAGAACAGAGAAATTATTACAAAATCACAAAATATTATATCCAAAAATAAATATTTCCGTTTGTTGTATATTTAAAAATAAAAAAACAAAACATATTAATTTGAAATAAAAGTTATAGATACATAATAAAAACTAAAATTTCATTGAGTAAAAACTTAATAAATATAAGTGGTCTAGATGATTTGAAAAAAAAATGTGTATAAACTTAAATTCTTAAAAATATAGTTTTATATCCAAAGTATAATGAGAGAATTCACAAATGCAGTCCATAAACATAAACATGGACAATATTTTAAATAGTAAAGACTAATAATGAAAAAAGATTGAAAAACAAATGTTTGTGTGTAAACCCAGCATAAAAGTTACACATGCTTGATTGTTCTGTTTTCTCCCCTTTGGGATCTGACTCTTACTATAGTCCATATTATTATTAAGTTACAACAGTTACATATAAAAATTTATGGCCAAACAGATTTGGTACGATAAATACATTGTCGGGTTCTTTAAAGCATTTAAAGAGCAGTTATTTTCTTATATAATACAAAATATAATATAATTTAAAACTAAAATTTTAATTAATAGTATATATATACAAGTATCCAGTAGGTCTTAAGTAATAAGTTACATAATATAACAATATATAAAATTTAGTATAACAATATAATAATATTAAAACAACAAGTATGAGCCAAACAAATTTATATATTAAGGAAAAAAGGATCTTTATTTGCTAGTTTCATTAATCGATTAATTGATTCATTGGACATATTATAATTGGTTGAGTGGAGATGAATATAAACAGTAGTTTTATGATGAGTAATATGTGAAGGCACTTTAAAAGAAAAAAGTATGCACATAGTTCCTTATGAAGAAATATAATTTATTTTTTATTTTTTCAGGATCCAAACAGGCCCAAGTACAAATGGATGGCCAAACATACCGAAAACGAAACTGGTACTAATCGCCAATATGTTCCATACAGTACAATGCCACCAAAAATCCAAGCTTGGGTACCACCGAATAAAAATTAAATTATGTGGTTCTCTAGTGTAAATATCTATTTAAAACAAATTGTTATAAATGTCATGAATTAATTAGTTTAACAAATATTTAACTTCAAATAAATATACCATCAATTTATATTTAGTTAATAGATACAATATATATTATTTTTTCTTTTTAGCTCATACTACATCTTTTTTATTTAAAAAAGGTTGATTGTATATTATTTACAAAAATACTATACAGCATAAATGTTAATTATATAACAAAGATTACCATTTTTTGTATCACTAGTAATTTAAAGAAAACGTTCAAAAAACAATATAAAGACCACAAATTTTTTTTTTTTTTTTTTTATCAAATTCTATAACTTTTGAAAAAAATAGAAAATTATTCAGAATTATTTTATTAATTATATTGATTTATCATTTCATTCAAATTGTTTATGATAGCAGCAATTAACAACACTAGTTAAGATAAAGAATTAAAAATTACAACTATGCTCACCTACAGTTTGTATCCCACTTGCTTTTCTAGGGATTTGGTTCCAGGTGTGTTTAGTACCAATTGACAATTGTGGCCACTATCATAGTTATTGGATATATCTTATGAAAACATTTTTGAAATTAATTTGAATAATAATTACTTTTTGAATTAAACCTATTTTTTTTTTTTAATTTTAATGATATTAAACTCTATTATTTTAAAAATGTAAGAAAATCATTTTCATTGTATAACTGAGTAGGCAATATCATTTTCAAAAGATTGATTCTTTTAGACCTGGGGCAGATTCGAGAGAGGAGTAATAAGATAAATCCCCCCCTTGAGCTTATTATATTAAAATCTATTGTATGACAATGTGTATATACTACACTCATTAAAATCACAAGTATACTAATAAATAATAATAAAAACTTTATCTTATATTTTTGTATGTAGGTATGATATAATAGTTCATAATCTTTAATTTTCTAGCTTAGTTGTGTCCTACACATCAAAGTGAATAGTTGTGTTGTATTTTCATTCTGTATTTTAATATTTTATTTTGTCGCATAATAATGTTCAAACAAAAGACTAATCCTATTCTAGCAATGTTTAATAAAAAAAACAAAAAAAAGAGCAAAATGATATTAATCACCTACTAGCCTCACCCTCACTTGTGAAATCGGTAAAAGATCAAGGTATTAATATATACGTAAAAAAAAAATTATTTATTAACTTATATTTGATATTAAAACTGTTAATAGAACTGCAATCAGAAAAAGATATATTCGAGTATAAAGGTGATTAAGAAAAATTAAAAGTAAGTAATTTATAACAATTTCATTCTAACAGTCCTGCGAATAACAAATGTAATGATGCTGGTGTTTTGTTGGAGACAAAAATTATTTATATTGATATAAAAAAACACTTACAAATCCATTAATTCCCCATGAAAATGATCCACCACCTTATTCTGAGCATTTAAAAAAAGGAAATATAAGTCTGAAGTTGACATATGGTAAGCCAAGTACAAGGGTATTAAAACAATAATACAATATATTGGATAATATAGAACTTTTGAAGTTATGTGATGAAGACATCTATCTAAATTGTAATTTTCTAATTAAGATTTTGATTGTATTACCTATGACAGTGTCATCTGTAAAGAGAAGTTTTTCTATCCTGAAAAGGTTAAAAATCTGGTCGAAAAATAGAATGAGTGAAGAGAGATTAGTTGGATTAGTTTTGCTAAATTTACATAATGATGTTGAAATTACATTTGACAAAGTCATAGACCAGTTTGTCAAGAGCAAAATAGAAAGGTATTTTTAATTCTTTGAATTTATTTTTATTATTATTTTATTGACATATTATAATACATTATTGTGTAGAATGTAAATGTATTATATAACCTTATATTTTTAATTTTGAATGTGTATTTTCATTATTTTTTATATTTTTTTTATTTTTTTTTGCTGTACTAGATTTATAAAATGAGTGTTGTTTTTTAAGTATAAAAATATCATCATTGATACCAGTTTGTAAGAATCAATTAAAATTGGTGATATTAAAAAGTATGTTATTAAGTATGAATAGTATCTGATGAACAGATTTTAATTCCCCTCCATCCCCTCTTGATGAATTTCTGGATCTGCCACTGTTTTAGACAAACAACTAATATTTGTGTAACATATTGTTGATATAATGACATTTGAGTGTACTTGGCAACAACCCACGATTTCTTTTATACTACTACAACTGACACTAATTTAATGGTCATTATCTAAGACATAGAAAATTGCCTATATTAAACTCCTTAAAAACAGTATATTGATCTGTTATAATATTATATATTTATAATATGTTCAAATAACTTGTTACTAATTAATCATTAGTGATACTTACTCATCTTTTATATTGATATTTTAATGTTTTTTTGGTTTATATTTAATTATTATCTACCTATGAATACCGATTACCTAATGGCAATATTGCTATATTTTAACATGTAAGTATTCTAATTAATGATTTCTGACAAAATTGTTTATTGTCTTTGAAAGTGTATCTTCTACAATAACTATATACATATTTATAGATAACATAATTAAATTGGATTATAAAATAATCATGGTAACTAGCAATTGCCTCAATTGGAAACATTGCATATAAATTTAAATTGATTTAATAGTAGTGAAAAAAACAACTAGATTAAATAATTACACAAATAAAAAAATAAATGACAAACTCAAATCTTATTAACCAAATAGAAAATAATAAGTATGTCATGTACACAGTATATTTTATAATGCACATAACCATTAAGTACTTAAAAAATAAAATTAAAAAATGTATTTTAGGAAACCCAATTCAAAATAGAAGGGAATATATAATATAAATCAATTTTATTTTACACAACAACTAATATATTTAAAATATCTAAATTAAATAATTTTACAAAAAAATAATAAAATAAAAAGAGGGGGATGGTTTGAGACATATAGATAACATAATTAAATTGAATAAATAACCATCGTAATTGTCAACATGCCGGAGGCCAGTGATGAATCCAGAATAAAAAAAATTAATGTAAATACAGCTGTTTTCACAATAGTATATATAGTACTATTTATTCACTATACTAACAATACTATATATTTATATATATTTATTTAAAAGTATCATTTTTGTTTAAACTGCAAAATAATATATTGCTGTAAGCCATTATTCAAATGTATTAATGTATGAATGTGTAAAATCTATGGTATAAATGTAAACATTATAATGGCATTTTTTTAAAAAAAAATGTCAGTATTGAATCATATAATACATGTATTTAATTTTCAATTTTTATTAGTTTAAACCTAACAATCTACATACAATAATTAATAAAATAATATGTATAATTTATTTTTAAAGTATACGCATAATATTGTAAACCATAACTCAAATGATTTAATGCGTGAATGTCAAAAATGTATGATGAATGTAAATATCGAGTTTTTAAAAATATAGTTTTTTTTTTTAAAAAAAAATTATGCCAACACCGAAAAATAATTACATCATGTATCTAATTTTAAAATTTAACTAATATCGAATATATCTCCTCATTACTCATTTAAATTAATAAAACCGATGATTAGCACAATATTAAAAAAAAAAAAAAAGATATAGGTATTACACTTTTATAATGTATTATTTTGAAGTCATCGACAGCATACTACTACATAAACATTGTGTAAATTCAACAGAAATACAAATTACAAGGGGTAGAGTTAAAAAAAAAAGGAATTTAAAACAACAGAT